>OVAP01007051.1:0-11132 GCA_900406295.1 Aurinia saxatilis
TAAAGTGGTCTACGGTCGCGACCCTCCAACAATTGTCAAATTTGAAAAAGGATCAACTACAAATGTGGAGTTAGAGCGGTTGTTGAGTGACCGGGATTTGATGCTGAGAGAGATTAAAGATCATTTGATCCGGGCCCAGGAGCTCATGAAAAATAATGCGGATAAACATCGCCGTGATTTAGAGTTCAAGGTCGGAGATTACGTGTTCCTTAAGCTTCGTCCTTACCGCCAGAAGTCGGTGATGAAACGGGAATGTCAAAAGCTGGCTGCAAAGTTCTATGGGCCATTTGAGGTCTTGGAAAGAGTGGGTGCTGTAGCTTATCGCTTGAAGTTACCACCGGGTTCGGCTATTCATCCGGTGTTTCATGTGTCTTTACTAAAACCGGTTCTGGGCAAGAACCATTCTCTTAGTCCTTTACCACAGGTGTTCAATGAGGTGGATGAGTTCGTGGTCGAGCCGAGTGAGGCATTGGATACTCGTTATAACGCCGCAGGGGAATTGGAGGTGCTCCTTGCATGGAAGGGTCTGCCTGATCACGAGCAGAGCTGGATGTTGGTGCGTGATGTGCTTCGCCAATTTCCTACATTCCAGCTTGGGGACAAGCTGTCTTCGACCGAGGGGGAATTGATAAGCCTCTACGGCAATACGTGCGGTAAAGGAAAGGAGACAAAAAGGAAGGAGACAAAAAGGAAGGAGTAGAATATGGAAAGGACGTAGGGAAGGAAGAAGATTAGGAGAATTTCTATTTTCAGTTTTACACTTAGGGTTTGAAATTTAGTATTTAAAGGAGAGATTTAAGGTTTTCATTATCATCTCTCAAGTTTCTGGTTTTCTTGTGAAAGAGTAAAAACTCTGTTCTTGCTTTGATACTCTGTTTTGGTTTTGGATTCAATAAAGAGAGCTTTATACTTCTAAGTTCTATCATAATGCATCCGCTGTCTGAAACTGCTACTACGATAGTCCAAATCTTCGTCCGATTCAACCTCAACCATCTTCTGATTCATCTTCAGGGATGAAAACTCTTTAGCAGCTGGTTTAAGACTTTTAACTGCAAGAAGTTTCTTTGCTGGCTCCTCATCACCGGAAGAAGATGATTCATCATCAGAAGAACGACTCTCTTTCTCAATCATCGCTGAGATCACAGGTGGTTCCTCCTTTTTCTCCATCAAATCCAACTTTGCTTCGATCCTATGAAGACGATCAGCGAATTTTTTCATTGTCTTAGTCATGTCTTTCTTCAGCTTTTTCAAATCTACTTTTGTCTCTCTCTTAACTTTCCTCGAAGCTGCTTCACCATTATTCGTTGTGGCAGATTTCTTGCTAGACTTGCCCATGGAGAAGAACGAAGAAAAGGATAAATAAATAATTCAAGTGACAATAGCTAATTCACTAATATATAAAGATTTTTTTGGCTAACCCTAATATATGACGGCTAATATATTAGCATATTTTACACTTGTAAGTTTGAGGAAATTTCTATTATTTACAAAGCTACATGTTTTACTCTTTTTCTTTTTGTTAAAAGTAAATTTAACAAATAATTGATTGTGTTTGTAAAAAAGCTGTGAAATCTTCCTTCTTTCATTGGAGAGCCAATTCTTTGTGAGGGGGCATGCTCTTGACTATTTTAAAGACAAATGACGTTTTAAATATGCTCTACCAACTCACGACCCCGTCTCTGTAATTTTATAGTTTTGTTTAAGAAGAAAGAATCTGTTTTTCTTTAATTTTTCAACTCCAAAAGTATTCAGAAAAAAATCTCAACTACAATAGAAGAAAAAGTGAAGTGATAAAAAAAATGGTTGAATTGTATCACAAGTTTTAAACCCCAACGAGCTTCTTTTTCTTCTACGAGAAGAGGTTTCTGGTGGTAATCGTTTTAGTGTTATTAAAAAGAGGTCCAAAACCTCAACAGAAGCTACAAGCGCCTAAACCCGCCGCTTTAAGGACCCCAAAAACTCTATCAGGACCTTGAACAGGAGCGCAAGGGATAGGATTCTCCAAAGCATCCTCAGAACGGCCACGAAACAGCAGTCAAGACCACCACGAGCAGCCTCAGGAGGAGCTGAAACTTTAGTCACAAAATTTATCAGGACAAAGGTCAAAAAGGCTAGGATTTTTATGCCAACGCCATCCATTAAGATCATCACCACGAGCAGGACCAGGCTATTAAGACCTTCATCATCTGGCTTATTGCCCGAAGCAGCCTTAGGAGGAGATAAAACTTTCTCAGCCTTGATCTCTTCTGGTACCTTTTTCTCCATTAAATCCAACTTCTCCTCCATCTTCTGTAGACGATCAGTTAAACCCTTCATCATCTCGACCATCTGCTTCTTCATATCTACATCATCTTCCTTCTTCATAAAAGGAATATTAACCGGAGCTGCTTCACCTCTCGTGACGGATTCCTTGGCGAATGTTGCAAATAAACGAAAAGATCGACTTTAGCTAGGTTTTCGAGAGGCAAAAAACTTAAAACTGCTGCTCAAGATTTAGAGACTCCAAAGAATAATCCACAACATTATATATACATGTTCTTGGTTTGTGACATATAACAAAAAAGGAAAATAAATAAAAGGTAAAAGTTTCACCGACTCTATGGGCTAAAATTTGTAACATAGTCGCTTGTATAAGAAAAAGAAAAATACAATAACAAGCCCAATCCAAACAAAAAAGAAGAAGCTAAATTTTTAATGAATTAAAAAAAAAAAAAAAAAAAAAAGGGTTTATACGATNACGATTAAGATCCGGATAGAGCCTGTCCGGGTTCGTGTCCTAAATTGGATCTTTTGACAGAATTCATCTTTTCCTTCTGCTCCGTTTAAAATGCTGGCGTGAATTGTATGTGATGTATAATTTATAATAAATTAATCCACAACATAATGTATTGGCATCACATATTATTAAATGTGATATTATGTCACTAATTTTAATTTATTTATACTATACCTAATTTATTTATGGGCTAACATTTGTAACATAGTCGCATGTATAAGAAAAAGGAAAATACAATAATAAGGCCAATCCAAACCAAAAAGAAGAAACCAAACTTTTAATGAATTAAAAAAAAAAAAGTGTTTATACGATCAAGCGTGTCCGGGTTCGTGTCCTAAATTGGATCTTTTGACAGAATTCATCTTTTCTTCCTCCTCCGTTTAAAATGCCCGCGTGGATTGTATGTGATGTATTAATCTACAACCTAATATGCTGGCATCACATATTATTAAATGTGATATTATGTCACCAATAGGAATTTATTTATACTATACCTAATTTTGGAGTATAGTACTCCCTCTGTTTTATAAAGAGTGTTGTTCTATCAAATTTCACACAAATTAAGAAAAGTTGTAATCAGACAAATCTACCCATATTTAATATAACATTAATTAAATGATAATGAAGAAAATAAACTTTGGGCAAAAGGTAAAACTAGAAATNCAAAGGGTAAAACTAGAAATTGAACTAATAAATTACATTGAAAATGTAAAACGACACTCTTTGTGAAACAAAAAAATATCTCTAAAACGACACTCTTTGAGAAATGGAGAGAGTATTAATAAATTAAGATTAATTTTCGTTCTCGGTTTATACATCCCAAATTAGGGTGTAGTGCCACGTAACAAAATAAATTTTATAACAATTACTATACTGTACATTTTCCGGTTCGGATTTATAAATCTCAAATTATGATATAATGCCACGTAAAAAAATAGATTTTATAACACTAAACACACTGTCCATTTTCGGTTTGGGTTTATAAACCCCAAATTAGGGTATAGTGCCACGTAACACAAAATATTTTATAACAATCAACATACTGTATATTTTCCTGTTTGGGTTTATAAATCACAAATTAGGGTATAGTGCCACGTAAAAAAGTAAATTTTATAACACTAAACATATTGTACATTTTTTTTGTTTAGATTTATAAATCCCAAATTAGGGTACAGTGCCACGTAACAAATAAATTTTATAACAATCAACATATTGTACATTTGCTGGTTTGGGTTTATAAATCCCAAATTAGGGTATAGTGCCACATTGAAAAAAATAACAAGAAACATATTGTACATTTTTGGATTTGAGTTTATAAATCCGAAATTACGGTATAGTGCCACAAAAATAAATAGATTTTATAACAAGAAAACATATTGTACATTTTTCAGTTTGAGTTTATAAATCCCAAACTAGGGTATAGTGATACGTAGAAATTTTTTATAATAACCATATTGTAAATGTTTCGGTTTGGGTTTATAAATCCTAAATTAGGGTATAATGTTATTCTTTTGTGATAATATTTTGTTTTACATAATTCAGTTTTGATTTACATAGCCCAAATTAAATTAATTTATATATTATGAAAATTAATTAATATATAGTATTGAAAATGTTTATGATAAACACGTTGTATTTTAGTTTAAAATCTTAAATTAGGGTATAATATCGTGTATAACAAAACAAATTTACGATAAATACATTAGTGATAATTGGTTATGACACGATAAACTGTTAACAAAATAGAAAGACAATATAAATTATGAGTTTTTCATCTTTTCTGATAATACTTTTTTACTAATAAATTGACATTACATATTATCCTACGCGAGCGCGTGGGAAATCACCTAGTTACTTTATCAAACGTTCAAAAAGAGAAAAAGAAAAATACAATTCTTTTATTAAAATCATTAAAGATTAAAATAAAGTAGTATAAGAAGTTTTATATTGTAAGTTGTCATGATAATAATATATGTTTTTTGTATATATACGTAGTTGATAATATTTGATATTGAAATAAGTTTTAAATTTTTGTGAGGATTGTAATATAGAATCGAATTACACATCATAATTATATTGGTTATCAGTTAAAAATATAATATATTTTGCAATAATATCTTTATATATTTTATATTATTAGCATGCATTATTATGTGCATTATTAATTTATAGTAAAATTCAAGTGTTTTTCTTAAAATCATATAACAAGAAAAGGAAAAGGAAAAAATGGCTAAAGTAATGAATTATTTGGATTCCTCGCGCGGGGAATCATTGTGTTATATGTTAATTTCCATGTAGGTTGTTAGCAAACAAAAATTTTGAATTTGACAATAATTTTGTTAAACCCGTTTATTCCAATGTTTGGGAGATGAAAGAAACGATATTGGCTTACACACTTTTTTGTTGAACCCGTCTTATCCCATATTTGGGAGCTGAGAAAAAAATATGACGGCTAATTCTATTATTATTGACTTATTTGTTAAATTTTTAAGAATAGCGATTGTTTAATACTTTAGGACGATTTTTGAAAAAAAATTTGATTATTCATCGTATGTTACAATTTGATCTTGATATAAATGACTTACTTAATGTTTTTGTAAACTAAAAGTTCTTGCGTCGCACACCACCTAGTAAGTGCAGAAACATGGGTTACAAAATACAATAATAAACAAAACAAATCGGTTAACAAAACCAATTACAAGACCTATCCGTTTAAAAACTGAGAACCTTAATTAACCAAAGAAAACTCTCCACCGTTAGCTGACCCATGCCACCATGGAATCAGCCCCGCCGCCACGTCTCTTAGTTGGAACCATCGCTGAGTTCCTCTTCCGGCAAGACCTCTTGTCACTGCACCAAAACCGGAGATAGTCACTGAGGGGTGAGAAGGGAAGGGGATAGGAAGAAAAAATGATAATCTCCACGAGCCGTCCACAAAAAAAAAACATGATCTAGGCAGAGGAGGAGCCGCCGATGTCAGAAGGACTCGACTCTTCAAATGAGTGGCAGAAAAACACATACAAGCCTCGCCTTAAAAGCTGAGGACCACCTCCGAGAAACCCTGAATCCGATTATGCGTCGTCCTCAAAGCAGGCTAGATCGGATAAAAGGAGAGCTGGAGGGTTCTGCCATCACACAACAAGGCTTACCTTGACTGAGATCCACATCTGAGTTGTGGGGTTAATATTAGAGATTCCTGAAACATCTTGTAAACTTAATGCTATTTCTTCTTTGATCACTTAAGAATAGATGTTAGTCATTTCTCACACCCACAAGATGTTTGATGAAATGCTTGAAAGAACAANCTGAAACATCTTGTAAACTTAATGCTATTTCTTCTTTGATCACTTAAGAATAGATGTCAGTCATTTCTCACACCCACAAGATGTTTGATGAAATGCTTGAAAGAACAAATGTTTTGCTTTGTCACCTTAACCATTGGGAAATGAGTTAAAGTGCTTAGTGGTTGATTGGGCTTGATTTTTCTTGTTTGAATTTCATTGATTTGACAATTGAGAAATTAGTCAAATTAATGACTTTCAAAGGGATTAACACCAACGGGATTTGGGTTAATCTATAGATTAGTGGTCATTTGCCTAGGATTGTGCTCATTGATTGCTAAATTAACCCCCACAAGGTCAATTACTAGTTACCTTTGGTCGTTATTGTCATTACTCATTGGTCAGTGCTTGTTTTAATTGATTTCTTGAACCGTATAAGCTTGTTTTAGTGTTTTTGCTTGTTTTTTATTGATAGTCTTGTTTATTGCTTAATAGTTCATTTAGTTAATGTATGTTTAGGATTGAATTTGAAAACTAAACTCTTTTGATTGTTTTAGTTTAATTAGGATTTGATGTACTTATCGCGTTACTCGTTCTCTCAAGTGGATTGACCCTTAAATTGTATCATGACTACTCAAGTGAGTTGTGGTTAGCGAAAGGTTTTGAACGCTAGACACAAAACGTCTTGTTCACCCAGTTTTCTTTATCGCCTATGATCTCAGTTACGCTAGAGAATTGACTACTTAAAACTGATCTTCACTTTCCTTTGGATCTGTTCACTTTGTGTTTGTGTAGATAATGCTCTTCTCCTAAACATGTTTTTCTTTTCTTGACTTAATTCTTTAATACGGCAATCTGAAAATATGTTTTTGAAGACAGCAGGTTTGTGAGGACTTTCAGTTTTATCCATTTTCTTCTGTTCAGTAGAGAGGGGTAGCTTTCTTTGATTAGTCTTTTTTTTTTTTTTTTCACCAAATTTCATTAAGAAATCACTCCAAAATAGAGTGATCCAAGTTGAACAGAGCATTCTTTGCTATAACATCAGCTTCTTCATTACATAATCTATGGATAAAGGTAAAAGCAATTTCTTCAAACAAGCTTTGCATATCTCTTATATCTTCAAGTACGCCATAGAGTTCAATCCGTTCTACTCCACTAGATAGAATCTTGATTAGCGATAGGAGTCAGAGCTTACTTGGACTTTTCTCAGGTTGTTTGCTAGAGCTTGTGAGAGTGCAAAGCGGAGAGGCATCGTTTCCGCTATTAAAGCGTTGTTGACGTTAGCATAGGGTCCTGCAAAGTTTTCAGAGTAGTGATTCTCTGTTTTCATAAAAACAATCTATAATTTTTCGTTACATGTCTCTTCCATGAACGAATGGATTTTCTTTGAGCCAAGATCTGTAGTTTATAATATGCCATCAATTGGTTCGATTAATCTTATGCCTTGTCCGATATGGTTCCCTTTCTATCTGGTTTGATTTGGATTTGTTTACCCATGTGTTACTGCACAAAAAGCCGAAAGAACGTCTTTGACAAGAAAGGTTAAAGAAGTTCCAGAGAGACCTTGTCTCTTTAGGTATGCATCTTAAAATTGTTTTCCTTATTCATATAAATATAACTATCAGCATTCAGCAATTATATATATTTTTCTACATATAATAAAACCAACAAACCACCAATTTTGTTTAATTGTTTTATAAATTTATCACGTTTTCATTTGTGTTTCTCAGACTTTGAATTTTCAAAATATTTATGGAATTTTTGTTGTTTTATTAACAATATATGGTCCATCTTAATAGTCCACCAAGTTTAACAAACTAATTATATTAACTTTAAATATAGGTACTATTTTAGATATATAATTCTATTTTGGGTATTTTCGGGTACTCATTCGGTTATCGGTTTGAGTCAGATTCAGTTCTTCAGATATAGGAGTTTAGTACCCGTTTTGGTATTTTATAGATTCGGGTTTGGTTTCATTTTTGAGGCTTAACCACATATACCCATTTTTTTTATCTCATTAATCACATATACCCACCTTGTAAGAAGTCTAAAATAGTACTATTTAAATATTAACTATTTATGGGGTTTTAAGGTTCAGGATCTAGGGTTAAAAACCCTAAACCCTAACATCTTAAACCCTAAAAAGTCTTCCCACCCCTAATAAACCATAACTTCCTAAAATATAAACCTTAAATCCTAACAATTAAACCCTAATATTTATTAAAAATTAAACCTAAGTTTATAAGGGTTTAACCATAAATCCTAAACCCTAAGTAAATCATAAACTCTATAATTTTACTAAACCCCAAATCATAAAATCTTAAACCTTAACAAATATATCATTTATAATGAAAAATAGTTTTGGTAAATGAAGGGTTTAAGGGTATTAAAATAAAAAGGGTGGATATATGTGATTTTTTAAAAAAGGAAAATTATGTGTATAATGGTTTTTTGTATCAAAATTAGGTGACACAAAATATTTAGTTCTCATATAAAGAGATTTCAAAAAGTAGACAATTATACCCTTGCCACATCATCTCTTTTTGACTTTCTACACTTTTTGTAGAATAAATTTAAATTTCTCTCTCCAACTTTTATAAATAAAAATATATATATATATGGATAAACTCAAAATTTCTCTCTCCAATTTTTACGAGAAAAAACTGATCTGGATAAACTCAAATTTATCTCTCCAATTTTTACTAGAAAAGCAGATATGGATAAACTATATACATAACTATATAGTCAACTATAGTGATATATAATCNGTATAAAGAGATTTCAAAAAGTAGACAATTATACCCTTGCCACATCATCTCTTTTTGTCTTTCTACACTTTTTGTAGAATAAATTTAAATTTCTCTCTCCAACTTTTATAAATAAAAAAATATATATATATGGATAAACTCAAAATTTCTCTCTCCAATTTTTACGAGAAAAAACTGATCTGGATAAACTCAAATTTATCTCTCCAATTTTTACTAGAAAAGCAGATATGGATAAACTATATACATAACTATATAGTCAACTATAGTGATATATAATCAACTATATAGTCAACTATATATATGGTGAACTGTATAGTTAACTATAAAGTGAACTATATACTGAACTATGATATATATAGTTCACCATATAGTTCACAATATACATATAATACACTTTATAGTTCAATATATAATCATTGTATAATTTACTATGATTACTTCGATATATATATTTCACTGTGTAATTTAATATAGATTTCATAATTAGTACTACAATTTTAACCTTATAAAAACTCATTTGTAACTTTATAATTTCAATACCTTATAATATTTATTTAGCGGAGTATAATCTTAACAACAAATCATCATTTATATAGATAACATCATTAATAATTCAAATGGACAAGATTGTGATTCTAAATATCTGATTGGAGTGCTGGATATATATGTATTTGAGAGTTTCAAGACAAACATGTGCTTAAGCGGTATGCCTTTGGTTTAATAAGGGAAAGAAACCACTTTAGAATATCTATGGTACTTAGCCTGAATTAAATATATGTTCAGCCTCTTCACATGATAGTTCTGTTGTTAAATTTGTTGGTTCTCAATGAATTTAAATTTGGTAACCAGTGGAAAGGGTAGTTAATGTAGCTTTATCTTCATTCGTAGAAGTCTTTTGATATCACGTAAAAGAGACTAACAGAGCTTTCAAAACTTACCTAAAAATTTACCAAGACAAAAGTCAATTAAAGTTTCTGCAACTGAAAATGTAGACGGGTGCTTACCGCGCGATTTATGATCTACTTAGGCATACATTAAAGTGTTGATACTGGTTTTTATGTGATTGTTGAGTGTTAACACATAATTTGATTCTTCTTGACAGGTTCCATGTTGTAGCTTAATAACCAAATATATGTATTAAAACATATGGTGAGTGTTTCTTCTATGATTGCTGAGTGTAAAATATATATGTATTAAAACATAACCAAGGATCGACGTTTTGTCCGGAGACACAAGGAAAGCGAGACCGGCTCCGATACAAGAAGGCTTGACGTTTGTGAAGGATAAGAATAAGAAAGTGGAGAAACTTGTCAGAATGCTAGGCAATTCTTTAATTGGAGTACAATTATCTTGGCTCAATTAGAACAAAATTTATACTTTTCAACTTGAGTTGATTTCAGTCTTCTATCTGCTCTTTTTTTTTTATGATTTGTTTTAATAAGTCAATTTCATAAGCTTTGGAAATCCAATTTCATAAAATCTGATTTTGCACCCCTTTGTGTAGTCCATGAATTGATCTTATGAAGAAGAAAAACAATTTGATTCCAGCGTGATTGATGAGCTTTGGTTTGACTGTTTCGGTGTTGTTGATGGACAAAAAAATAGCTCTTTGTTCTTTGTCTCCGTTTGTTTAGCAAGCTAATTTCTTAATCAAACTCTTTTTCTACGTATAGAAACTGAGCTATTTGTGAATGGAGCGAAATGGTTCTTTGGGTTTCAAATTCTAAGCCTTTGTTCATTCTGATTTTTTAAAGATAACCTTCCCTTTCTTAATACACGTTTCTTTTCTTTTCTTTTTTTGGTTTCACAATACCCATCAAAGACCATCAGAAGATTTATCCTCCTGAAGAATTATACATCTGTTCAACACCACGAAGGAGTTGGGATCAGTGGTGTGGTATCTACGATAGAAAAGTTTCCAAGACATGATCAACGAGATTGTGAAGACCGATGTGTTTCAAATTAATATACCAACAATCTTCTTTTAAGAGAAGGAAAGTTGATGAGAACAAGGAAAGTATATATGTTTCATCTCTCACATCGATAGAGTTCTTGTGGAGAAAGATCCCACGTCTAAAAGATGGAAAGGGACTAGACTAATATATAAGTGGATTAGGTCTCTCCACTAATTGTTGTGTGGGCAGGAATTCACACACAACCAAAAACTTGTCTAACGTATCTTTTGCGGGATCGTCGACTCTCTTAGTATGAACCGCTCGGAAAGTAAAGAGAAAGACANGTCTAAAAGATGGAAAGGGACTAGACTAATATATAAGTGGATTAGGTCTCTCCACTAATTGTTGT
>OVAP01007052.1:0-11132 GCA_900406295.1 Aurinia saxatilis
TATAGATTAGTGGTCTTTTGCCTAGGATGGTTCGTGTTGATTGTTAAACTAGCCCCCACAAGGTCAATAGCTAGTCACCGTTAATCGTTATTACCATTACTCATTGGTCAATGCTTGTTAAATTTGGTTTCCTTAATCGTTTAAGTTTGTTTAGTGTTTTTACTCGCTTTTAATTGCTAGTCATTTTCATTGCTTCTTAGTTTCTTTAGTTATTGGTAGTTTTTAAGTGTGTTCTGAAACCAAAACCCATTTTGATTTGCTTTAGATTAATAGGAGTTTGATGTGCCTATCGAGTTAGTCGTTCTCCCAATGTGGATTGATCCTTAAACTATGCTATGAATCCTAGACGAGTTGTGGATAGCGAAAGGCTTTGAAAGCTAGACCACAATTTAGTTCTTTCAATTTTTTAAGCAGATATTATTAAATTGGTGCATTTTCGGAGTTTTTTCCGAAATTTTATTCGCAAAGTCGTGTTCTTTTATGGGGTTTCTCTGTGCTCGTTTAATTATTATCTCTTTATCTTTATAATTGTGATATAGTTTTGTATTGCAGATTCTAAATGTTTTGGAGTTTCTTGAATCATGTTTCATTGTCCCAATCTCCACTAAATTGAGGTTCTTCACTCTGAAACCAAATCCGAAAACCAAAATCATTCGCTAAAATACGAATTGCGAGACAATATTTTTAGCCTAATGTTAAAATTGAGCTTTAATACCAACGAATGTGAACCTTACCTCTTTTACTCCTATGTCCGACGAGCGAGTCTCTTCACGTGACCCTCTATCATCTTCTTGCTCTGCAAAATGGTTCCTGCAAGCCCACAAACGTCATAATAGTATTTAGGGATCTTTCCAACAGAGAGCAAAGTGCACGCAGTGACACCTCCAAGTTTAGTCGAGCTAAGCAGCAAATAAAAGGTTTGGAGACAGTTTCGATCAAATGCAGAAGCAATCGATTGAATGCTCATACTTTCGATCGAATACAGAAGGTTTGGGTCGAGAGAAATGCCTGCCAAACCTTTAAAAAACAAGCATTAAGAAATCAAGTATGTTTCAGAGGTTCATGGTTTGAATTATTCAGGTTAGTGGCATTTTACAAGTCTTCTAAAAAGTCTATAAAGCTTGAAATCATTAATATCCTATTATTCTTATGGCGAGGCTTAGCAGGTCTAGTTTACTCAGATACATGTTAATGTAAAAAACTACTTTGCCCCTTCTATCTCTAAACAAGTTATTAAGTTTCATAAATCAAAGTAAAAGGGTTCAAAAAGCTTCTTTACATTGCAAAGAACACAGAGGACAACTTCTCCCTTTGACAGCAAATCAAAATATAAACCAAATAACAATGAAAATATGAAGAATGAGTGAGCTGGCTCGCCTGGAAGCTTGTAAAAGTGTCGTTTTTCTTCCACTCATGACTCTCTGGTATTTACAGTGGACAGAGTCGAGTCAGAAGTTAAGAAGAATTAAGAAACAAAAAGAGATAAGGTTATAATTTTTTTTGAATTATCCTCTGGATTCGACCGAGTACCAGTGAGATTCAATTGAGTTGCTATCTGAAAACGTGTTTCAAATATGCTCTAAATCTTCCAAGTGATTCTAATCACTCATAAATGCGAACGACTTTATATTGAGTACATTCCAGAAGCTTCCTTATGAATCTCTTCAGTCATTCAATCGAATATGAGTTGGCTTTTGATCGATCGAATGAGCCTTAATCATCTTGAGCTTCAGAAAGACATTTCTTCAATGATTTGGGCTTAACTCCTTGTTATGCGGCCAAATGACTTGATTCCAAGCCCATGTGACAGCTAACTCACGTGACTTAATTTTCTTAAAATCCCACTTCAATCCGAAATGCACATTAGCTTCATTTGGGCCGGAACATCTGGTGCTAAATTTCTGAACTTGGTGAGTAATGCTCCTTTGTGACCCAACGAGCCTTATTTTCATAAAAAAAACACTTTGAAAACACAAAAAGTGAAATCACTAGTTTCATACGTAAATTCCTTGGTTTCGTTAAGAACAACACAAAAAAATCTATACTAAAAAGCGGTAAAATATCATCCCTATCAAATCCCCAAGTAGCTTTTTTGTCCTCGAACAAACAAGACGCTAAGAAAGAAAATCAAGTTTGAAAGTTTAGGAACTCAATTACTTGTGACCATATCCTAGGGGATGCAACTTCTGTGATTGAAATCTTGACAAGCTTGCCCCGAGACTCTCGCATCATACTTTCATCATAGCTCTCCCAACTGATCCAACAAAATCTCAACCTACAAGCATCTCAGCTTCACCAAAATTTGACTCTTTACGTTCATTCAGTTCATTGGATGTTCTTTCTTACCAAAGAATATTAGCTAAGTGAGACGACGCTGGGTTTGTAATGCAAGGAGGTTAAATTTAAGTGGTGGACCTAAAAGTGTTTAAAGGTTACCATGCTTAAAGAGAATGCAAGATATGTCGCAAAACTGCAAGAGAGAACGGGCCACTATTTGGCACAACTTCCAATTACTTTTTTATAGATTATTTTGTTCCTTCCCCAGACTTATATTCTTTTGTTGGAATTTAAAGTCTTCTTGAACATCTTTAAATTTCTTCCAACCTTTCCACGTTGATCCCTGATTTTACCTGGGTCTTTTTGCTTACATAAGTATGGATCATTAAGCTTTGAATTCAGATTTTTTTTCTTTCTTTTTTTCAAAAATAACTTTCACCATTTACAAAAAGGCACTAGTTTTACCTTTTTTTTTTAATCACCCTTTTCCATGGGAAATCAGTCTTGAATTTCTATGCTTGCATTAAGATCTAGCATGCTCTTTCTTTAGTCTTCTCAAGTGATTAGAAAGATGCGTCGGTTTCTTCTCTCTGACATTTTTGCACATATCTGCATATAAACAAGAAAGAAAAACTGACTGCAAGGGGGGGGGTGTCTGGAAAGAGGTTAGGTTTATGGGTGTGGCACCAACTAAAAATAAGTTGGTCATTCAGAATCAACAAGAGAGTGGTAAAAGAGAATAAGAAGTCCTGAATGAGTTTTGTTTCCCTAGTCTAATAACTCTAATAAGAAAAATTTATAGTCAGGTTAAGTAGGGTAAAAAATCAGATTCATCAAAATAAATACAAACCAAAATCTTCTTGAGGAAGTTTGAGCATGGGGTTTCCAAATTAAGCGCCTCGAACAGTCTTATAAAAATGGTCACTAGGCCACAAAATCAAGCATATAGTCGAGTAAGGTCCTTCCTCCAAACTTGTTTTTGACTCAATAAATCAACTTTGACTCGAAAAGTAGACCAAAAGAAACAAACATGTCAGATAGTGAGAAACATCCCCATACTTGAATTACATCGTTCCCAATGTAAACAAAATGTGAGAGTTAAAGTGGAATTGAAATTTAATGAAATGGAAGTGATAAGTGGTTGTTACCTCATTAGCCTCGAAATGAATCGAGTGACCTTCTTCTTCGTTTTATTTGATTAAAATGAAAGGACTTTATATGAAATAGGTGAAGTTATACATGGATTACGACATGAATGGCATTTGGTATGATGCATAAATCTATCGTATTGATTAAATGAAGTATGTTCTTCATTCTGAGTCTTCATCGATTGAATCAGGTTGCATTATATCAAATCACAGTGCTGATTGATCGAATTTGGCCTCTCCTCCTGATTAGTGTTGACGGTTTGTATCATGTTCTTGAAGCACAGTGTAAACAAGTTTATTAGAACCATAGAACCACTGGTTTTCTTGATAAACAGAAATTCAACGTTAAGAACATATGGGATTCGATCGAATGACATGTCATTCAGTCGAATTTGGCTTCCTGCAGATCCTTCTTTGATTCCTATTTCTCTAGGACACTAACAAACACATTAAAAAGACTGACAAAATAAAACAAAGCAATGAAACGTACTAGTGGATTTCCTCCCACTAAGCGCATTTGTTTAAATTCGTTTAGCTAGACTTACCGACACTTTGCTAATCGCAATAATCAAAAGGTTGGGCCAATGCACCTATAATTATTCTCCCATTTTTGTAAAATTAAACCAAAGCATGCAAAGAAACACACAATTGCCCATATGAAAGGGACAAAGTTCTCTGCAAAGAGGCTTAAAACAAACATAGCAAATATCTTGGAATGCTCCTCGATAGTTACATATTAATCAGATCCAAAAGTATTTCATGAAAAGATAAAGTCAATACCATGTTAAAATGAATTTTCAGGAGAGGAATTAACATCATAACTTATAAGGTGAGGATCTTGATCAAGAATTTTGATGGGTTCACTTTCTTCATGTAGGACATGTTGGTTGAGCTCCAGTTCCATCTCTGGCTCTTCATATCTTTCTTTGTCTGGCCCTTCATGTTTTTCTTTGTGAAACACCTTAAGGCTTTTGTCTTTGGACTCACATGGCTCAAAATCTGTTTCAATACCTATGCCAAAACAAATAGAAGAAATTTTTTTGTTAGATACAAAACTAGTCTTTTCGTTAGAGAAACCCTGTTTTTCATCGTTTCTTTCCTACAAATCTTCATCTTCAGTAACTTGGATATGAGCATTCTCCTTATTGTTGATGAAATCAGGATCTCCATCACATATATCAAAAGGGGCATCATCATAGACTCCTCCATTGAAAACATCTTGAAGTTCATTAAAAATGTCATGAAATTCTTTCTTAGGCTTAGATTTTGATTCTTTGATATAAGAATCGTTGCTGTCCTATGACGACAGAAAATCAGAATGTTAGGTTTAATATCACAATTAAAAGAAGGATACATCTCGTCTGTGGGTCCAGATTAAAAGAATTCTGAATAAATTGTTCTTCGTTGCTCTTCATTCGATCAATTGACATCTCAGATCGATGAAATGATACATTTTCTTGATTTGTTTGAGTTTATTCTGTGTAGTAGTCGAAAGCAAAACAATCTTCAAAGCATGTATCATAGAACTCAAGAGAAAAACCAATATCATTAGAAGATTTAGGGTGGAATGACATAAACTTCCTTTACGTTTTCATTTTGATGTTGAAGCTCCTTAATCTTCTTTTTAAGTGATGTTATTCCTTCTTGTTGTTCCTTGATTGACTTTTCTTTACTTTCCAGAATGTAAGAATTATCCTTAGCTAGTGAATATGCGACACAAGAATCAAGGTTAGAAAATTTGTGGATATTTTTATCTATAGCTCAAGGATTATAAAATCCAAAAATTTCCATGCAGAATTTTTCCGCTTCTTCCTCAGAGACTTCAGGCAGAGAGGTAAGATAAACTTTATCCATTTTATTTCTTATTCAATTGGTCTCCGTAGCAATACTATCCCAGTTTTAAGGATTCTTTTCTCAAAGTTTTTGAAGTAGTCATCCGAGTCTTGCATCATCTTCAAACATTGTTGGATTAATTCGTACATTATTACCGGTGAATCTTCATGATGAAGATATAATTTCTCTATGAATCTCAATGTTGATGTGTCCATTCTCCCTCAATCTAGTGCCATAAATACAAGAACGAATTCATATAAAAAATTAAATTTGAAATTTGATAGAAAATATGAAATAAATACGAAACGAATGTAAAAAAAGAAAAGCTTATGCTGGAGCTAGTTCATTATGCTAGTGGTACAGTTGTTGCTCCCCGGCAACGGTGCCAGAAAACTTGATGGAGAAATAGTTTTTATCCAAAATGGTTCCTGCAAGCACACATGCTTGTGGGGGCTCGGATTCCACCCCTTGATATTGATAGCATAAAAGCGACTAAGTATAGAATCGTGGATAGTTCATAACTATTAGAGACTATCGTGATCGATGGTTTACAAAGACCGCACGAACGTCGGATGGATTCCCCACATACAGGCATCGGGTCGCTATATCCTTTCTCAGGTCTGACCCGCGACCCACGAACGTGTCCGGCTCGTGGTTCGTCCATCCTACCTTATCCCGCGACTCGTGGACACATCCAGCTCGCATGATCGCCCTCCGATAGCTCATCCGCGGCCCAAGTATGGTCCATGGCTCGCATTACTTTTCAGGACCATCTTCCGCAACCCACAGATGGGTCTTGTCTCGCATTTCACGTATCCAAGCAACTCCCGCCACCCAGGGAGCTAGTGGCTCGCTGTTCGTGTGTCTGGACATGTTTGGCGACCCGTATGTAGTCCGTGGTTTGCCTCATGTGCGTCCAAACGGGTTCCGCGACATGCACAACCAAGTGGCTCACGAAACATCACCATCGTCGATTCCTGCGACCCATGCACACGTTGTGGGTCGCGGACAACATCAATCATCAAGGCTCAACGCCATTCCGTGGATCAATCAAGCCAAATACTTAGTTCCAACGAGAACGTATGATCCACAAAGTAACACTAACTCATACTATCACGAAATGCGACCTATGTGTCCGACTACACTCTCGACAAGCTAAACGGTCCGATTATCCATCATGGGCCGATATCCAAGCCAAACCTTTCGGAAAAATTACTCACCGTCAATCTAGAAGACTTGAGAAAGATCGAAGGCCAATTTACGAAAAAGGAAGTCTTTCTTTGTTTTACGACAAAAAGGAATTTTTAAGATTCATATCGGAGAAAAAGAGACTATCGAAGAAGCTGCCTGCAAGAAACGGAAGGTGGCCCATGAAAAGCCCGACGACCTAGGACAGTTTAGCTGAGAGTATAAATACTTTGCTAGTCTTAACTCATAATGTATCTTGAAATCTCTTAACCTATCGAACCCTAGAAAGCTCTAGCAATAAAATTCGTATTCATTTATATTTTGTCTTCTGTTCATCTGTTCTTCCGTTTTGTTTTCTGTCTTTGAATTATGTTCGTTCTCTTTGTTTCTCCGTTCTCATCTTTACAAGGGATTCATACAAAAAGATAGTCGACGATCCCTTAAAATTTTTGTTTATACAAGTTTATGGTTGTTTGAATTTCGGTACACACAATGTTTCACAATAATATTTAGGGATCGTTCCAGAAGAGAGAAAATTGCATGCAGTGACACCTCCGAGTTTACTCGATCTAAGCAGCAAATAAAGGTTTAGAGTGATAGTTTCGATTGAATGCAGAGCAATCGATAGAATAGTAACACTTTTGATTGATACCAAAGGTTTCAATCGAAATAAATGCTTGCAAAATATAAAACAAAATAAAAAATGTAAGTAATTCAATAATAAAAATTGTTAGGAAATCAGGATTATTTTACAGGTTCATGGTTTGAATTATAAAAACTTTCCTGTATGACAATTTCAACTATTAATTGCATTCCATGACACCTTGGATAAAAATTGCATCCTAAGACACTTTGCATATTACCACTAAAATTTCATATACATAAATGCCATTGCCAACCTTGCCCATTTTTTTACTTGTTTTTTTTTTTTTTTTCTTTTCCACTCCCTCTTTTCTTTGTCTTATACAATACAAATATATATATATATATATATATATATGTATGTATTTCAATATTTATATATATACTAAACATATATGTATGTATATATCATATTTTACACGCATATCCGTATGTATTCATGTATGTGTATACATGTATCAATACATATATGCGCAAACATATACATGTACATATGTATGTAACTCCATGAATACGTGTATATATATATATATTATACAATATGATCTATTGTACATATGTATACGGTATGTACGTATGTATATGGTATGTACATATATATATGGTATATACATTTATGAATACGTATACACATGTATTTTATATGTATGTGATATATATTCACATAAAACAAATATCTTATTATATAAAGTTGAGCGCGCTCGACGTAAGCTCGACATGTAGGCGATACTTAAATTCTATGGTTGGTCATTAGATTTCCTATTCTTTATTTTTTCTATTTTTTGAGAAAAATACTTTTTTAAAAATAATAAAAAACAACAAAAGGAAAACAACAATATCATTAAAAAAGGAAAATTAGTCATGTTTATAAATTTTCATATTTGCATCTTATTATAAAAACTGAGCGCGCTCGACATGAACTCGCACGAAGACGATACATAAATTTTATGATTGGTCCACACGTTATGAAAAGAAATTAGATTTCCTATTGTTTATAATTTCTTTTTTTGAGAAAAAATATTTAAAGAAAATATAATAAAAAAAAACAAGAAGGAAAACAACAATATCTTAATAAAAAAGAAAATTAGTCATGTTTATAAATTTTCATATTTGCACTACAACATGTGGGGGTCAAATATCCCCACCTACATTCACAAGGTTGCAATCGAGGAAAAGTGACTAAGTCCAAGTCAACTACGCCGAGGTTATCTACTGAGGCATGACCTCAACAATATGTATGTTGAGAAATGTCGAGGTGGTCTAACTGAGTCACCATCTCGGCCGAAGCTACATTTGCAAGTGCCGAGATCATTAACTAAATCATGAGCTCGGCATTATTTCCTTTACTTATGGTGCCGAGGACATAAGACGAATCATGTCCTCTGCCAGTTTATACCTTGTACATCATGCCGGATATAGACTGGATCATTTCCTTGGCCCGCACTTCTTGTCTGCTCCTGAAAGCTGAGTTCGCCATCAAACTGGATATCCGGACATGCTGAATAGTTGGGCCGAAAAATACACCAATCAGCCCCATACCCATCAATGGTCGAGAAGGCCCAAGCCCGTGTATTAAGCAAGACAAGCCTACCTAAAGGAGAAAAGGGCAAGAAGGATCAGGAAGATACGAGAAGATCTAGGAGTTTCACTTTTCTCTAAGTCGGCATAATCTTGTATATATACCTCCTTAGGTTAAACTTGTTAGATCATCTCTGTCTAGCCTAAGAACCCTAAAATCTTACGCTACGAAGGACTTTTCCTAAATTCAATAATCAATAAAGCTCTTCACTTATCTTGGGTTTGTGTTTAAATCGATATGTTCGTGATCCCCTCGAAAAATCTCGAACAAGTATTGATTGTGTGAGTTTTCACCTACACCATTTGGCACTGCCTGTGGGGACCGAATACTGTGTCACAAACCTAATCTTTTAAGCGAAGAAGATGGGCGGCGAAGAACAAACTCCTGATGGAAAGTACCAACAACAACCCGAGGAACAAGCCCCAACTTTCGCTATCATGAGAACTACCCCGGACGAGCAGGAGGTTTCTCGAACCGAGGTTGATCCAGAACCTGTCGCGACGACCATTGCAGACCTTACACAGAGAGCCGCATGGCAGGAAGACACAAACCTCAGAATCCTCAACCAGCTGACTACTATTGCCACCCAGCTCTGCGGGACTCGTAAGCCTCCCAGGTAAGTCCTAACGAACGCGAAATCGTTTATATTTATATGGAGAAGGTTTCCATTTTGGGATCCACTACAATATATTTTGAAATTAAGTCCACGTCGGCCAGTGCCGAATAATGGCAAGGTAAGTCACTGACTGTCAGACCATTGTGGAAGGTCACATGACAACCATTCTGGAAAGACACTTGTCAGTCATTTCTAATCCTAAGGGAAACATAGGTTATGAGGGGTGGACACTTCGGACTCTTAGGACACCTCATCGCAACCGATGTTTAAGAGACGGTACCTAGCGACACGTCAGAGGGACCGACCTAATCTTAGAAGAATTAGGGTTTGAAGAAATCTTATAAATACAGACACTACGACCCATAAAGGGGACAGAGAAAAACATACAAAACCCTAACAGACTCATCCTTGCCGCCTTCAAAGAGGGACTGCATGTGAAACCCCTGCCAAGGCAACTCCTAGTGAAACCCTTGGAAAGGCAGCTCCCAGCGACCACCGCTCGAAGCCTTCAAGATCCTTCACGAGAGGATACGCTTGCCAAGGCAGCTCCCAACGACCACCACTTAAAGCCTTCAAGATCCTTCACGAGAGGATACGCTTGCAAAGGTAGCTCTCAGCGATCACCGCTCAAACCTTCAAAATCCTTCACGAGAGTATACGCTTGCTAAGGCAGCTCCCAACAACCACCGCTCGAAGCTTTCTAAATCCCTCACGAGGCAATTATCGCTTAGATTCAGTTAACTTTAACGCAAGCCACTGTCTTTATCAGAATCTCATTTATTAATAAAGATACGATTTCTCACACCGCTCTGTAGTACCGTCCATATACGAACCGGTTAAATTATTACCAAACAATAACAAACAAATTTGTTAGATTTTACAGGTTTAGTAAATTAATATATATATATATAAATATATATATATATATATATATATTTTTTTTTTTGATGAACTCATGCAATTGTGGTTGAGCAATTTTAGAAAACTCAGTTTCGTATTTTTTTTTCCTTCTTAATTTAAAGTGTTAAGATTTTTTTATCAGAAAATTTAGGGAATATGGAGTAGTCAGATTTATTTATTATCTTCCAAAACTCATGGACATCCATTATTTCTCTGGTTCAAAATATATATATTTTTTCTATCTATTAATAAGTTTTTTAAAAAAATTCAATCAATGGATCATGAAGTGAATTTAGTTTGTGGGAAGTGGTTTTTTGACAATGTTGGTTATTTGTAGTAGACAGTAGACGAGGAAACAAGATTATACAAGGTAAGAGCAAAAAAATTACATATTGAAATCCAAAGTTTATGAATATTATGGTTTGGATAAGGTCAGGTACGACATGAAATTGAGTTATATGTTTTCTAAGAAGACTTTCCTGAAATTGCCAGTGTTTTGCTTTTTTACTCGTTTAATTTTTTGAATTTTTTTTTTTTGTATAATCATAGTATAGATTTATGTTTTGATACATGGATGTTTTGATTTATCGATGTATACTAGTAACTAATAATTTACAATGAAATAAAAATTTTACTATTTTTAAATAATAATTTCTAATATTTAATTAGAATTTTTTTAAAAATTTTATTAAAATCAGAATGACATTCTTGTGATTATGTTATCCGATGTGGATAAATGATCATTTTCAAAAGATTAACACCAAACTAGTAATTTATAGGAAATTTTAGGTAATAAAGTAGTTTTGAGTTTATAATTAATTTTTAGGTAGTTTTGAGTTTATAATTAGTTTTTTAGGTAGTTTCACTCGTTTTTCCTATTTGAATTTCCTATTATGCACAATTAATTAAAAGGTGTTAAACCATTTTGGTTTAGTATATATATATTTTG
>OVAP01007053.1:0-11130 GCA_900406295.1 Aurinia saxatilis
GCGATAAAATTGAAATTAAATGTGATGAGGTATGGTACTCTTTGCATTAAGTGGTATAGTGAATGGAGAGGACTCTCTGCAATAAATTGGAACTAAATGTGATGAGTGGTATAGTACGCTCTCCATTAAACCTGTTTAATTGAGTCGGTCGATTTTTGTCTCTTGTGAATCTTATTTATGTAATTGTACTAATTCTTTTTATTTTATCACCTTTTTTTTNCTTTTCTTTTCTGCCAACACATGTTTTTGTGACAGCTTTTGAACGTATGTGTGACCCCCTAAATGTGTGGGTGAAGAATTGAAGGGAGATGGTGGGCCTTATTTGATTTTACGAGCTTCCATAAAGTGTATGAAATTATTTGATTGTATTCATTAATATATGAGACCTATCATCTCTTGTTGCCATGATTCCAACATTGAATTTCTTATTTTAAAAGAAAACAAATGTTGTCCTATGAGCTTTATGATCTTGCGTGTGTGAAGAACTTTAATCGTGGTAGGGCCTCGTCTGATTTTATGAGCTTTCCCATACGGTGTATGAAATCATTTGATTGAAATTATTATAATACCGGATCTATCAAAATATCTTTTTTTTTTTTTTTTTTTTTTTCAATTGGTTNATTAACTTGATCATAAGATACAAAATTTCAGTTTACAATGTTCCATCTAACCACTATCTTAGATTTCTTTTCCTAGCATTTCTTGCTAAATGGTTAGCGTGGTCATTGATACTTCTAGGGATCTTGAGAAATTTGCAGTTTTTGAGAGGGTTTGCAAGGACATGAATATCCCTTAATCCCACCATGTTGGATGAGTGAATTTGTTTAGCTCGACAGTGTGCAGTTGTACTCTGGAGCGGTCCAAACACTTGTGAAGCATCTCCGCAGAAAATGATGTTGTTCAGGCTTAATTTCTTCATTTCCATTACCGCCATTTTTAAAGCTTCAACCTCCGCATCTAGAGCTCTTGATGTTGCTTCAATAGCTGCAGACCCTTGCATTACAATCTGCCCTGTTTTTTTCTTAAGCACCCATCATATTCCTGCTTTTCTCTTATCTGAAACCCATGCTCCATGTGTAAAACAGAAATAATCTGCATTATACAATTGTGACAATTGAGAGAGGGTGAAGGTTGGGTCAGTGATCTGTTTGTTTTCCACCCCCTGGTCCCTAATTTGCTGCATTTCTTGAACCTCAATCTTTGAGACTTCCAACCAAATGTTTCTATCCTCTATTGCTTTATTAATAACTTCTGGTATTGCTCTTTTCTGATTTTTAAAAACGAGTTCATTCCTCGCTTTCCACAATCTCCATCCAAGAAAAAGACCCAAGTTTCCTTCCTGTCCCATTTTTTTAACACATTCTCCTATATATTCAATATTATCCGTGATCGAGTTTGCTAGGAGTGTTTCACCTGATATTGCTCCTGCTGTGGCCATTTCCCATACTTCTTTACTGAAAGGGTATTTGAATATTAGATGGTTGGTGCTTTCTGCTTCATGACCACAAAGATGACATGTAGTGTCTATCTTTAGCTTTCTTTTTCTGAGATTAGCTGCAACAGGAAGGGAGTTATGTAAGCATCTCCACCAGAAGTGCTTTATTTTCGGTGGGATATTCCACTTCCAAACATTCTTAACTATCTCTTGTATTTGAGGCGTTACTAAGTCATTGGAATGTGATTCCTGTTCGAGTTGGTGAGAAAGATGGTATCCAGATTTAACAGAATATTGTCCATCTTTTGTATATGCCCAAAATAGTTCATCTTGCATACCTGTGATGGATGGCCTGAGAAGTTTAATTCGTTGGATGTCATCTGGCTCCACTAGCTTTTCCAGCATCTCATTGTTCCATGCGTTTATTCCTGGTAAGAGAAGATCCTTTACTTTAATATTATTCAAATTTGCTTGAGGAGTGGATTTGGGAGGTCTGGGGGGTTTATCTGGTATCCAGTTTTCCTTCCAAGCATCAACTTTCTCCCCTGTTCCTATATTCCAACATAAACCTTGCTTTAATAATTTGTTACCTTGAATAATACTTCTCCATGCGTGGCTCATGCACTTCTTGCCTTGTGCTTCCAGCAAGTCTTGTCCAGGGAAATATTTTGCCTTAAACACTTTAGCTAACAGAGTGTCAGGGTACTTCAGAATTCTCCAATTCTGTTTAGCTATCATAGCCAAATTGTAGTGCTTCAAATCTCTGATTCCTAGCCCCCCATTATGCTTTGATTTTGTAATTTTCTTCCATGACACCCAAGCAATCTTTCTTTTCCCGTTCTCTTCTTCCCACCAATATCTTCTCATTGCAGCAGACATTTGTTGAAGCATTTTTTGGGGTAGAACAAAACAAGACATACTGTAGCTAGGAATTGTAGTAGCTACAGCCTTAAGCAGGACTTCTTTACCTGCGCATGACAAGAGCTTTGAGTACCAATTGTCAATTCTATGCTGCAATCGATCTTTTAGGTAAGTGAAGGTCTGATATTTATTTTTCCTTATATGTTCTGGCAGTCCCAAATATTTGCCAACCCCTCCTAATTGAGATATTCCCATCATCTGCCCCAATTGTTTTTTAGCATCAAGATGAATTCCTTTTCCAAAAGTTATAGCTGACTTACTGAAGTTTACTTCTTGTCCAGAAACTGATCCATACATCTTCAGTGTCTTCAGCATGTTGTGGCATTCCCTCTGATTAGCTTTACAGAATAACAGAGAGTCATCAGCAAATAAAAGGTGAGATATAGCAGGCCCATTATAACTGGCTTTAAAACCATGCCAATTTCCTTTATTCACCTCTGATTGAATTAGTGCTGACAAACCTTCAGTGCAAAGTATGTAAATATATGGGGAAATGGGATCACCTTGTCTAATACCTCTTTGGGGAGTGATATGACTAGTTGGTGATCCATTGACCAAGACAGAATAGCCGACTGTTGTCACACACTTCATAATCCAGTTGCTCCATTCATCTGCAAAGCCAAGGCATTTTAAAATTGTTTCTATATAGCCCCATTCTATCTTATCAAAAGCCTTACTTATGTCCAGCTTTGAGGCCATATATGGATATTTGAGTTTCCTTGTGTGTAAGGAGTGCATCATCTCATGGGTTATTAGTACATTATCAGTGATGTACCTTCCTGGTATGAAAGCGGATTGGTGATTTGAGATTATCTTGTTCAGATGAGGCTTGAGTCTTTCTGCTAAAACCTTTGATATTAGCTTGTATGCTACATTACACAAGCTAATAGGCCTGTAGTCTTTCACTTTAGCAGGATTTTCTATTTTTGGAATTAGGCATATGTAGGTGTGATTTAACTTCTGTTCCAATTTTCCTTCTCTAAAGAAATCTTGTATGTAAGAAAACACACCTTTTCTTATTGTTTGCCAGTGATCTTTATAAAAGCCTGCTGTGAACCCATCTGGCCCTGGTGCTTTGTCTCTGTCCATCTGCTGTAGTGCCTGATAAACTTCTTCTTCTGTGACTGACTTGAGCAATTCTGCATTTATTTCTTCTGTGACTCTTGGTTGTATGACCTCCTTGATAGCTTGCAGATTTTCTCTACAATTGGAAGTGAATATGTTAGTGAAATAATCTGCAATGAATTTCTTAATCTTTTCCTCTTCAAGATGAATTACTCCTGCATCATCCTCAATAGCTACTATACGATTTCTACTTCTTCTCTCTTTTGTTTTAGCATGAAAATATTTAGTGTTTTTATCTCCTGATTTGAGCCATTGTATTCTGCTTTTAGTTCTCCAGTATTCCTCCTCTAGCCTATATTCTCTTGCTAGATTAATTTTGATTTGAGAGATATATGCATAGTCAGGAGATAAAGAAGAGTACTGTTTATGCAGATCTTCATGCAATTCTTGTATCTTCTTCTGAGAGTTTGTTGAATTTGCAGCTCTCCATCTTGATAGTGCTGACCGACATTTGTGAAGAGCTGTGCTTATGTTTGCTTGCGGTGATACTTGGTATGCATATTCCCACGCTTTTTTTACTTCCTCCTTCACTTCAGGGAACAGCCTCCATCTGTTATCATACCTGAATTTGTTAACCCCTCGGTGATGATGTTGGTTCAGATTGATGATAAGAGGCCTGTGGTCTGAGCATCCCCATTTGAGAAGTTGTACATAAGCTTTTGGATACTGGTCAAGACAATCTGCTGTCGCCAGGGCTCTGTCTATCTTAGATTTGATATCATGTTTGTACCTACGCCCCATCCAAGTGAATCTGCCTCCTATTGTTCTGATTTCATGTAATCCTGATGCATCCAACATCTTCTTAAACTTTCTGAACGTATGTTCTACTCTATATATCCCACCTTGCTTCTCTTCATTGCTCTTGATGTCATTGAGATCCCCCAGTAGCAGTCTAGGATATCCATCATAGTAGCCTGTTTCTGCGAGATAGGTTAGTCTTTGCCAAAAAATATTCCTGCATTTTTTAACAGGATTCCCATACACATAACTTAGCCAAAAACTATTCCCATCCCCTGCAATCAACATTTCAGTTAAATACAAATCAGGCTTAGTTATAACGTCTATATTCACATCATCATTCCAAAAAATGGCTAGACCCCCACTTAATCCCCTAGCAGGTATAACAAAATGATGGGAATAGTCAAGAGTAGTAGCTAGATTAGAAATAGTACTATAGCCGTTTTTAGTTTCTATTAGGAACATTATATCAGGTTTAGAAAACTTCCTGATATTTTTTAGATATGGAATTGTCAGGGTGTTCCCTAGTCCCTGACAATTCCAATGCATTATCTTCATGGCTGCTGTGGTGGTTTTTGGGTAACCACCAAACCCTGAGAGTCCACACTTGTGCGTTGTCTGAGAGGATTTACTTCTTCTGTGGGATCATGTATAATGTCTTTTCTTTTGAGTGAGGGACCAGTGTGCGAAGAGGCACCAGATTCATGTATAACCACCCCAGCTTTATCTGCAACATTCTTTCCTTTATCAGTGATTGATTCTTCATGCTGCATCTGGATTCTCCCAATTGGTCTGCATACTTCCTCCTCTTCACCTGTTGGTAAGAGATGCCCATGCCCATGATAAGATCCTCCCATGGATATATATTCCATTGGTTCATCCATATCTTCAGCTGTTTTTGGTGCCATACTCGTTTCCTCCTGGTTATGTTCTCTAGGCTCATCTGATGCATCAATAAGATGTTGTACCAATCTTCTTTCAGCTTGGTTTTGTAACTCTGCCCTGGAAACTGGTGAGAAATGGGGTTGATGTTGATTTGGGCAAACTCCATCATCATGAGTCAATGATCCACAAGTACCGCAATATTTCCTAAGCTTTTCGTATTCCATTGTTATCAGCACTGGATCTTTGTTCTCTTCAAGTTGGATATATCGACTGAAAGCCAAAGGTTGATTAACATTCAATGTGACTCGCATCCAAACCTCTGACTTTGTATCCTTCGTTGGTTCTACTATTCTGACTCCTTCAAATTGACCCATATGGCTTCCTATGTCCTCTACAATTCTAGAGTTTCGATAATCATTCGGTAGACCAAATACCTGAATCCAGAAAGTAATGGTCTGAAGGAAGTCCTCCTCATGCCTTCTAGTCCATCTGTCCATTGAGATCATCCAATCTTTGAAACTCCATGGGCCTCTCTCCAGAACTGATAGCAAGTGATGCTCTTCGGTGAAGAAGAATTGTATAGTACTATCATCATAGATATGCCCTTGAACTCGATCATGGAGCCCCCAAGCTTTGGGTAGTGTGTTACGCATTCCATTGAGGTTTTGTTGCAACGGATTGAGTCCTCTAATGATAATACTGAGACGATTATCATTATTGTTGCGCCTCCTTGTATCTGCCGAGATCTTGATGGGTTGAAGCGTCGATCCCAGATTTAGGCTAAGCCGTTGCATCGATTTCCATAAATCCTTCTCCATGTTGTGAGAATAGATCGAGATATGTGTTTTGTGTGGGAAGAAAAAGAAATCCGATTGATCGGAAGTGATTATCGCAAGATGCGAAGGTAGAATCCCTAATCGTCTTTTCTATCGCTTTCGGGAAGCTTCGCTATCAAAATATCTATTTTAATGTCATTTTCAAAATTTCTCCATTTCAAAAATATTATTTTTTAGATTTATAGTTGATTTAAAATGTAATTTAGAATTTAAATTTTATAGGATTGGAGTTTAATATTTTACAAACTATTTAAGTTTATGTCTAAGGTATTAGAGTTTATACTTTAGAAATTTTAGATTTATTAAATATTAAATCTTTTTTTTTTGGATTTAAAATTTTAGGGTGGATAATTTAGAGTGCAACTAATATATTTTTTAATTAAAGCAAAAAAAGAAAGATTAAAATAAAAGAAACATTTTAAAATTCCCCCATCTATCATCTCTTTACCATGATTCCAACACTGAATTTTTTTATTTTAAGAAAAACAACTATTGTCCTTGTTTTTTAAAAACTTGTATGCTCATATGTATATCAATCCACAAACGGAACCATGACTCCATTAAATTGTCATTAACCAATTTAAGTTCGAAAATTAGGGTTTAGGTGTCTTTAAATTATATAAAGATCATGAGGCGGTTTAGAGGCCTTTTGACATTTTTTCTTTTTAAATTATAAATAACAGCAAAACATGAGACCATTTATATATGTCATAACCAACATTGAGATGAAATTTCTCAAATATATCTTTCATGTTTTTTTTTTTTGAATTAATATTTTCATTTTGTGTCTTTGGGGTTACTTTCCATTATTCATGGTTTATAGTCAGGGTGGACCCTCGGTACATCTAACTGAAAACCTAGGTCTTGACCCCAAATTTTTTATGTTAATTTGTATATGATAATGACTCTCAAATTCCCAAAAAAAAAAATTATACTAAAACTTTACTAAACTGTTTATAGCCCCGTAAATATCAGGGTCGACCCTGTCTATAGTTGAAGAAGGATATAAATATATAGTGATAACTTATAAATAAATACTTCGCACTCTTCAACTACTACTGTAGTTTGCGCTAAAATTATCCTTCATTGATTTGTCCTTGCCTCAACTCCAAACGTGAATAGAGGGATGATACAATACGCAGTATGGAAAAGACAAGACTATAAAAGGTGAATTATATACAGTTGAACAAATGATTGAAAATAAGAAATGAGATTTATATTTCCGATTGCTATTATATATTGTAATCGTGTAATTATCACTTTAATGGAAACGCAAAAAACAAATACAAACAGATGAGAAAAACAAAACGGTTACTTGAGAAAAAGTGGTTCAATCAGAATTAGAAAGTATTATGGATAATAAAAAAATTGAAATCGAACTATAGAAGGGTTGAACATTAATAATGTTAATATAAAAGTTCCGAGCTCCATAATTTATAATGTTATCAATATCTTTATTTATTTTCATTGTAATAATAGTAAGTTATTTTCATTGATTGTACCTTTTTATGTTTAGATGCTTTAGATGAAATTATTTTTCATCGATTCATTTTTACATAAAGTTTCTTCATTGATTTGTCATTGTCTTAGTTTCAAAATGTGAATAGATGGGTTGGTACTTGGTACAGTGTGCATGGGTCTCAATTTCTCAATTATATATTTCGTGTTTTTCTGAATTAATATTTTCAGTCTTTTTCCTATCCATTTAATACCATGCGCATATATTCGTCTAATATTTTTAGACCCGAAAAATAATTAAAAAATAAAAAATACAAACATTTTCAGCTTATAAATAACACTAAGTTGCATCTCCACAACTTGTATTAACTCCTTTTTTTACAAACAGCTTGAATTGAAATGGTGCGTGTTCACACTTTATGGGATTTGGAAAATGGGTCAGTTCCCAATAATTACAAAGATCCTTCTATGCTGATCGCATACATAAGGGCGGCTCTGGTTATGCTCGGTTATGGGGACTGGACGCAGATCTTCATCACGGCCGTTGTAGCAAACTGCGATAATACACTTACCGAAGCTATCAAAAAAGTCATTTCTACCGACAAAACTGTGGAGCTCGTAGAAATTCATGAAAAGAAGACGGACGTTGTCAAGGGAAGCCAAGTTGTTGATAGAGAAATTAGGAAACGGATGAAGAAACTTTATGAAGACAGGAAAGAGTTGAAGGATCCACCACCGGAAGCTGTTTTGTTGATTGCCTGTAACGGTGATTATATAGCCGCGGTGAAGAAACTGAAGGAAGTGGGATACACAATCCTCATCATGCATGGCGAACACAACACTAAAGACGAATTGCTTGAACTAGGGGATTATACTTGCAAGTTGGTAGATGTGCTTACGCCGTCGGGTTTGGAGTGGAAGGTTGGAAAATGAAGTTAAAATAGGATGTATGTAACTCTCCTCCCTTGTTGGAGTTTGAGACTTTATCTAGATGTATGTTGGTAAAATATTGTATCTGGCTTGTGATTTAATCATCCCTTTAATCAAAGGATAAGTAGTACTCGTTTGAAATCTCTCGTATTCAAAATTAAGATTTTTCGTTTTGGTGGTTACAAACTCCAATTTCGTTACTGATATGACTCTATTCAAAATTAAGATTTTTGTGTGATTTGGTGGGTTTCGTCTAATCCTATCGCAGTCGCCGTCATCTCTTACAAAAGGTAACTTCAGTTAATGGCACGATGGTCTAGTTCATGTTTATATATTGATGTTAAGATTGAGATTTTTGATGAGTGTGGGGAGAGGTTAAAGAGAGTGTTTGATCAAGCTCTGTTGGTTTTTCTTGAGGTTAAATTGATTGTTCAGTCTCTCCATCACTTTTTTGTAATTTTATATCAAACATCTGGCTTCAGATGTATTGAGTACTTGGATGTTTATATTTGTTGTGTCATGTTCCTTAAGTATAGACAGATAGAGACACGGAGAAAGAAAGGGTCTTCTTTCAGTTGTTAATGGTTTTTGACACAGAACCACGACCTTTTTGTTTGTGTTTTCATTGGTAGACGCTAAACCGTATGTTTGTCATCAATGCTGCTACGGTTTATTCAGTTCCATCATGTAAGGTTTTATTGATTCTCTCTTCTTGTATTGATCTTCTGGGTTTATTCAGTTGTGTTACCATTTTATTGATTGTTTGATTTCACCAAAAAACAGTTACTTGTGTTCTGAACCATGGTTTGAGTTACGCCTGCTTTGAGGGTCAGCGTTATAAAGATGCTTTCACTTGGAACCCTTGAGGTTTCTCTTAAAAATTGATAAGACTCTGTTCTTGAATCTCCGATCGTAACAGAATCGATTCTCTTATTTCTGTAAAAGTGTGGATAAGATGCAAGATGAATGAATATCTCTCTAACTCAGAAAAATACTCGATTTATACTTGATGTTCTCCTCACAGAATCAATTCTACGACTTTCTCTTCATGCATTTACTCTCCTGCCCTGCTCCCTTCTTCTCTGTTCTTCTTCCTTCCACGTCATATTTCCAGGCTTATCAAAAACCTTGCCTTTATGTTTCATCGTCTGGCAATAATGATAGTAGAAGCGATTTCTTTAACATGATTCACTGATTCATGTGTTTTGGTTATGGATTAAGACCCGGATAATGAGGTGGTTATATTTGCCAAAAGGACTGTTAAAGACTTGAAACTTCCTCCTGCGTTTTTCACTCAGATTCTTTCTCTTCTGCTCTGATTTTGTTGTTTGGTCTTAAGGTTACTCGTTTATGCTTTCATTCCATCTTCTCCATCTCTCCTAATGAAGAAGGGAATTGACTGCATCAGGAAGAAGCTAGTAGTTTCAGGGAACGATGATGAGAACAAGTATCTTGCTAAGAACAACTTCATCAAGTCATCTTTCCAAACAATCAAAACAGGCTGTCAAATTTTAGACCATATGTATTAGTTTAGTATGATCAATTTGGTTATTCATTGTTGTGTATCACGAATATATGCATTTGTTAAGTATGATCAATTTGGTTATTCATTGTTGTGTATAACGACTTCACATTGTTGCTCCTCTATGTGTAATAACGAATATATGCATTTGTTAAGTATGATCAATTTGGTTATTCAGTGTTGCTTTTTATTAATGCAAAAATTATGGTATAGATATTCATATTCATAATGCCGGTTTACAACTCAGTTATATCAATCTAGTTCATACACTTCCGTTCTTCTGCTTGCTCATCGCATTTGTCGTTTCCCCCAACTAGATGCAGTGAGCTATGTGGACGTAAGAATCCTGTCAAGACAGTCAGAGGCAAAACTAGTCCTCTGCAAATGCTCTATCATCGACCTTTTTGGGGTTTCTCTCTCGATCTCCTAAGCTGCTTGATTCATTAGAGCCTCTACAGATCTATCAATACAACAAACAGTGAAAACAAAAGCTTACCCTGCCAGCATCTTTTACTCTTAACTGTGCTTAGTTTAACAGGAGACCTTGGACAAGGAGAATGATCCTACAAACAAAGAAATATAAATAAACTATATAAGCCGAAAACACTGAGAAATCCAAAATCATATATAAAAATACCACCTTCCTCTAAACTCACCTTGCTGATATCTAAACCACTCATCAAATTCTGATTGTCCGGAGTTATATAATCAGGTGTGCTACAAAATCAAAATCAAAATCATAAGTACCATTTGATAAGCTAGAGCATCATTAACCAATAAATCAGAAACCTTTATAGCCTAACATAAGTATCTACGAAATTTTATCTTCCTCTAAATCTAGATAACCAAAAATTGATTCGAATTTCAGAATCGAAACAATAGATCTGAGCTAAGAAATGCATTTACCAGAAAAAGTCTTGGCTGAGAATAGTAAACTCCTTCTCTAAACAATCGGGATCTATTACGAGCTAGATATGTATATCATAGATTACCATATTCTGTTTATGTATAGTTTCCATTTATCTTAGAGACCTAGGGTTAATGAACATTGTATATATAGATTTCTAGGGCGTATGAATAAAGACAGAACATTCTCTCTATTACTTTACATGGTATCAGAGCCAGGTTAGGGAATTACTAGGGTTAGAGAATTGAGATTCTGCTCTTTGGATTATGTTCTTACGGAACAAAGGGATTCTTTTCTTAGGGTTAATTGCTTGGTAAATAAGTTTGTGAGATATGGGGAAAACCGGTGATGAGGAGAAAGAGACAGCCGGGAA
>OVAP01007054.1:0-11130 GCA_900406295.1 Aurinia saxatilis
TTAGTTAAACCCAAATGAGAGTTTAGATGTTTACTTTGCTAAGAGAAGTAACTGGTACCACGAAAGTGAACCAATTTAGAATTTTATTTAAGTTGAAGTTTGAACTGTTTAGAACATGAATAGTCATCCAGTTAATTCATTTGTCTGCCATTGATGTCCCCTAAGTCTAGTATTTTAACCCCATTGAATTTGAATAAGTAGAAAATTTGCAAAACCTACAAAATTTCAATTGTATTCGGTTTAGCTTAATAAGATAGTTTAGTAAGACAGTGTAGAAGATGGGACTTGTGGATTCGATCCCTCATTAGTGCATTGATACATTGTAGCTGTCGAGGTCTTAATTAGTAAAAAGTACAACTTATTAAACTTAGATCATGATATAAGGTATATAATAAAACTCGTTGGAAAAAAAGACTAAATAACTTGCATGAATTTAAATGCTACATAATAATGAAGTATATGTGTTGAATAAAGACAGATCTAATTGATTTTCAGTCAAAACTGACGAAAGGGGAATCGAGAATATAAATGAAATCAAAATGGATCAAAGAAAGGAAATATGTAGAAAAATTTGAGGAGAGTCGTTGCTGATTTAAAGTGTAAAACCGTCAGAACCATAATTCATAAAGGGCGGTGCCTGAAACATCTAGGCAGAGAAAAATTATTGGTAGTGATAAAAAAAAGCAGAACTACATATCAAAAGGGTATACAAACAGTGAATAACCCACTAGAAATAATCGACGACGACGATGACAGCAACGACGACGAAGACAGTGGCAACAACGACAACGAAAACGGTGGTAACTGCTGGTGGTCAGTAACATACACGATTGGTAAGAATTGGAGTTGTTGGAAACTCAAAGTTTTGGTGAGAATCGTTGATCCGAAGAAAAATCGGTGAGGAAAATTGCGTGGAAGGGATAAATGGATGAGAGTTTCTCATGAAAGATAAATAGGTTATGAGAAATAAGAGATCTTATAGAAATCTGGATAGAAAAAAAGAGGTGCGATGAGAGATACTAGGGGAGGAGAGCGCGTGAGAGAGGTTGTTAGTGGGGCAAAACTGTATTACCAAGTAATGTAACATTTACCCTTGATTATATTATATTATTGTTAATTGAAATTAAATGTCTCATTATTATGATACAAATCGAAATAAGACAGTAGGTTTCAGTGAGCTTTATCAGACTCAGATAATACAAATGGAGTGTTAGATTAGATTCATATTTTTCGTTTCTTCTATCTTCTTGTTGATAGAGTAATTTTATAATCTCACATGTTGGTGACAGAGGAAGAACTCTGAAGCTGCCTCTTAACAAGATTAGTGTAGATTCCATCAAAACTGAGAAGCTCGTCATGAGTGCCTTTCTCAGCCACTTGACCGTCTGATATAACCGCCACACAGTCTGCAGTCTTAACCGTCGATAACCTATGAGCTATCACCAACACTGTTCTTCCCGCCATCAACGAGTCCATGGCATCCTGCAAAACATATTCAAATCATTACGATATAATTAAGCTGTTCTGATTTTTAATTTTTGGGAGTATTGATTCCAGAGTTCTGTTTTATTACCTGAACAAGATATTCACTTTCTGCGTCAAGTGCACTTGTTGCTTCATCAAGGAGCAAAACTCTCGGGTTTGTAAGAAGGGCCCTCGCGATTGCAATCCTTTGTTTCTGTCCTCCTGACAGACGTAATCCTCGTTCTCCAACAACAGTTTTATACTTGTCCGGGAATGATTCTATGAACTCATGAGCATTTGCCATTTTCTGCCACAACATTTCGTTTTAAACCAATCAGCACACGCCAATAAGGGTTCAATCAAGGTTTCGATTCAGATTTTAGAGAAACAGGTAAGCAAGTAAAATTAAATCTAGTATTGAATGGTTTAGTACAGTTTTGGTTTCGCTTTGGGTTTCTGACAACACATCCTTAATTTTCAATAAAGTTAAAAGTTTCGGGTTTTCGGTTAAAATGGAAGTAAATCCATCCCAACCCTAATAACATCCAATTCGGTTTCTATACCTATTCAGTTTAACCGGAATGAACAGCCTTGCGTGCCAATGAAAGATTTCACCTTGATTCCGATCATCACGAGTGTTCAATTCGGATTTCAGCTCAGGTTTTAGAAAAATAGTAGCCTAAGTGAAACTGAACCCTAGTATATATTGGTTTGGGCTAAACACCTCTAACTGTAAATGAGCGTAACATAAATGGAGAAAGAAAGAAATTTGGGATCTGCTTACGGCTGCATTTTCTATATCTGAAAGACTAGCTTCCCCATCAAATCCATATGCGATGTTCTCTTCCACTGAACAGTTGAAAAGAACTGGTTCCTGGCTTACAATGCTGATCTGAAACAAATTTGGAACGATCAAGATTCGAGCTCTACCAAGTGTATATACATACCGACATCAGTAATTCAGTAGATAAAATAATTACCTGTTTGTGAAGGTATTGATGGGATATTTCCATCAAAGAAACTCCATTAAGCAAAATCTTTCCTTTGACAGGATCATAGAAACGCTCTATCAAATTGGCTATGGTCGTCTGCATATAGCAAATGCAAAATATGAAAAACATTCACGAGCCTAGGTAGAAGTTGCTCTCATTCCAAGGGTTCCCAGACCGGTTTTATCGTATCCAAATCCAACGTAATTCTATATAAAACCAATCCACAAACAAAACCAAAGAGACAACAACTGATTCAGTTTTATTTCTATAACCAGAACCGAGAACTGGGAATCAAACCAACTAGACCTGTGAATTCTTTCATGTTAAATATATTCCTTTTTAAAGAAATTGAACCGTAGAGAACCAAACAAAATGGTATATGACTTCCATTTAGTTTCTATACTTTATAAACCGAAAACTCAATCAATCTGAACTTACTTTTCCTCCGCCACTTGGTCCTACAAGCGCAACTTTTGAACCTGGTGTCAACCTCAGCGTTATTCCCTGCACAAATTTTGGGTCTTTAAGAGACGGTTAAAATTTGAAACAGCTTCACAACTTCAGTTATCATCCTCATAAATATTTTTTTTTGTTACTGTCAAAGAATCTGCCATTTCTAACTCCTTGAGTCAATTAAAATACAAAAGACCAAGCCTTCTATCGTTCTACCAACAACCATCACGCTTAATAAACTTTATAATCTGAAGGATATATGTTTTATTTATGATCTAAACCGTAAAGAAGATTTCGTATCACCTTGAGTATCATGTGACTGGGGCGAGAAGGATAGGCAAACCACACATCATTTATCTCCACATCTCCATCAGGATTACTGTAACCATAATATTCCCGCGGTATAAAACAGAGCTGTTCTTATGATATAGAAACTTAATTTATGAATATGAAAGAGATCTAACCCAACAGGACATTTATCCCCTGAATTTGGCATGCTAGAAACACGGTCCAAGATCTGAAAAACCCGTCTGCTAGCGCCTGCAGCTTTCATTGCAGTTGTGTATAAACTCGATAAAGAAGATACAGATGAACCAACTGCAAAATTCAAATCTTAAATTAATCCAATAATTCTTGTAACACCAGATCGAGAAAAATGAATGGGAATGAAACCTGTGAGGCTATAAAGAATGAAGGAAGTGAGTGCTCCAACGGTCATGGAACCGGTTATCGTTAAGTATGCACCATAACTAACAACCGTAATCACAGATAATGTGAAAGCTGCATTTAGTCCTCCAAAGAACAACCCGACAAGAACCTAAATCCCCATCCAAAAACAGATAACCCTCTCAAAGACAATTCAAATAGTTGATGTTAGGAAATGGTATTTTCCACAAAAACTCACAGCTTGTTTGAGTCCGAGCTTTAGAGTCTCATCAACTTTCTCGGAGTATTGTGAAACCATATAACTTTCTTTCGCAAAAGATCTAACCGTTCGGATTGCGCCAAAAGATTCCTATATATTAATCCCATGAATTTTAAATATAAACTGGAAACAAACATCAATAATCACTGTATGGACAGAAAAAAGGGAATTAAAACCTCAGCGATTGAAGCAGCAACAGCAGCTGCTGCTTGAGTTGTGTGTGAAAGTTCACGAAGATAGCGACCAAACTGTTTTACAGCAACTGAAATTACCGGCACTACTACTAGTGCCAACACTAACAAAGCAAGATTTGTGTGAAGTCAGCCTGTTTATTTGATCTGTTAGTACAGAATCCGAAGAAAAAAAGAGAAGCTTCTTACATGTTAATTTCCAAGATGATGTAAACATGAAACCAACTCCAATAAGCGCGGTTGTTACATTACGAAGAGCTTCAGAAAGATTTGTAGTAGCAGCGTTTTTTATAATTTGGGTGTCTTCTGATAGTCTACTCAAGAGTTCTCCGGTTTTTGTGACATCATAAAACGCTATTTCCTGTGAGTAGAGAACAACAAAAACATTTTATTTTTCAAGTTCTTTTAGACTAACCAAAAGAATAGAAGCAACAGACAAAGAAAATCATAAGAATCTTGAGAAATGTTTTGAATAAAGTCTTTAGCAGCAAACCTGATGCATTAGGTGTTTGAACAAATCTTTTCTCAATCGAGCCACAACTCTTTCGCTGGCAGAATTAAAAAGCCATGCTCGCAAAGCCGTGCATAACGATCTAAAGAAAGCCAGAAAGTAGAAATGTGTAGCTTAGATAAAACCAAATCTAGAAAGTACAAGGTAAACCAAGGAACAATTTTGAAGATGTCGTTACCCGATTACAACGATGAGCAAAATCATTATTACGGCGTTTCTAACAGCACGAATGGATTCTGCTTGCTGTTCAGGTGTATTGACGTCTCTCGATACAATGTCTATAATCATACCACCAAATTTTGGCTACATAACATAAAAAAATTCATGTTTTTCAATTTTCATAAGAAATAAATAAGACGTCCAAGAGTGATGAGACATACAACGAGGAGATTAGTTGTTGAAGCAATCAACAAAGCAATGGTACCAATCACTAGCTTTCCAGCGTCGGGCTTTGCCTGCAACCATAATAGTTGATTATCGATGTATCCTGTATAGGAATATTCCACATCTATTCTGACTACGAATCACTCACCAATGAAAAGACTCTGCCGAATCCAACATTTGCTGCCTGAAAAATCAAATAAGATAATATCATTTTGTATATATGAACAGTTTCTGTAAAACATTACAAGCAAATACCTCAACTACACCATGCTCGAGATCATTTGGACCATTCTGGCTTATCTGCTCTCCATTAGCTTTGGGTTTACCCTGCGTAAGAGTTAGAAATTTGGCAAATCAAGCACAAACAAGGGAACTCATAACAGGGTATATCAAGATTCAAGAATCAAAATTTGAAGGATAATTCTAAAAAATATATTATTTGGATCACTAGAACTAAAAAAATCGAACTTGACAGTAATTTTAAGTGACACTCGGGATTGCTTTAAAGTACCAATACGTAATCAAGCAAATTAAGCATGGAAATGAGAAACAAGAAAGGTTTCACTGAGGAAACAGACCTGATTCTGCAACAGAGGATCTCTGTAGCTTCCGCGGCCATAAGTTCTGCTTGACGCACCAGTCAATAGTTTCTTGTTGCCCATCTCGAAGATGACAACTCTGAACTTTTCTTCTTTCTCTCGACAAGGATCTTATTTTCTAGCCATGGAATATCGAATTGGTTTCTTTTCCTCCACGATGGTTTTTTTACTCGTCCTAGGATATTCGGAGTTAGGCTTGGGCATTTTATCCAGACCTGAAAATCTGATCCGAAATCGACCCAAAAAATGCACTTTGGATTGAATTTGGGTGTAAGCCTTTTATCCTATTGGGTCTTCCACTCAGTTATCCACAGATTTGGATCGGTTTCGGGTATTACTCACTACCAAAATAAAATCCTATGAGTACTAAACATAAGTATACATTTTTGTCTTATGCGGTTAAATTTCTTCGTCTCTTCCGATATCCAAGCTAAAATCATGTTCTCTAAATTCCTTTTCCTTATTTATTTTTCAATAATCAAATTGAAATTCCGTAAAAATTGAAGCTCTCCTCCATCTGAGACATCTCAAAATCGATCCATGGTAAATAGCTAAATCCTTCGATTCCATCTTTGTTATTAATTCTTATTGTTCTTATTGTTCATAGACAAATTCTTATTGTTCTGTTTCAAATTTTCAATCTTGTCTGGTTCGTGTCTTATTCTTGTCTTGTTTTCCCTCGATTATACTCGATTTCTCTTGTGTGTCTTGTTTAGTGTTTACTACAGATGAGTTTTGATTGAACTCAATCTCTGTTATGTGTTTTGATTATGCATACGTGTTCTTTTAATGATTTTCTTCAGACGAGGATGTTGAAACACAGATGGAGACACCCGTAAAAACACCCACTCCAAAAAGCAAAGGCAAACGTAAGAGCAGAGAACCAGAAGAAGGAGATGGTGGTTCTAAGTCAGGAAAGAAGACAAGGTCTTGGGTGTGTGATCATTTTGAGAGACAAAAAAACGATACTGACAAAGCAAATTGTAAGTATTGTGATAAGGAGATGACATGTCCAACCAGGTCAGGTACAACTAACATGAAGAAGCATTTGAATTTTGCCTGCAAGGCTTACCAAGTCTGAGTAGCAACTAATAAATTCAAGGCCAGACTATGTTGGCTCCTGATGTTGATGATGGTGAGCTCAAAGTGTGTAAAGTTTCTCCAGAAGTGGTAAGAGAAGCTTTAAATGAAATGTTAGTGTTGGGAGAGTTACCTCTCGCATTTATAGAGAGCTTAGCATGGAAGCATTTCTGCAGTAAAGTTCAGCTCCAAAAACCTCATTCTAGGAGAACAGACACTAGCGATATTGTGAAGAAGTATGTGAAGAGAAAAGAGGCAATGAAGAAGATTCTTCAGGAGAACAAGCAACGTCTGTCTTTAACTACAGATATATGGGTTTCTCCCCACACTGGAGCTAGTTACATGGTTATTACTGCTCATTTTATTGATCGTTGGTGGCACCTAAAGAAGCTCATCATAGGATTCAAGAATGTGTATGATCACAAAGATAACACAATATGCAATGTGTTGATTGAGTGTTTGAAGGAGTGGGACATCAAGAGAGTTTTTTGCATCACATTTGACAATGCCACAGCTAACAGTTCTGCCATGAAACATTTAAAAAAAGAATTCAGTGAAGTTGGGGATGATGCATTGGTTCTTCAAGGTAAGTATCTCCATTTAAGGTGTGCTACACATATTATCAATCTTGTTTTGAAGGAAGGTCTGCAAGAGATAGACAACAGTGTGAATGTTATCCGTAATAGCATTCACTACATGAGGTCTTCAACACCTAGGCTGAAGTCATTTGAGAGGAGGATAGAATCAGGAAAAATTCAAAGAGGAAGATTGCCTTTAGATGTGAAGACAAGATGGAATTCGACTTATCTTATGTTGGAACAAGCTATGAAGTTCAAATTAGCATTTGAAAAGATGCAAGTTGAAGACAAGCTATATAATGACTACTTTAGTGAAACAGTGGATGGCAAACAGAAACTTGGACCACCTGTTAAAATTGATTGGGAAGTTGTTGATAGGTTAGTCCAATTTCTAATCATATTCTACAAAGCCACTTTAGTTCTATCAGTTTCTAATACCATTAGTTCGCATAAGTTGTATCATGCCATAGTCACTATCACTAGGAACATCACTGCCTTAAGCACTAGGCATGGTCCTGATTAAATCTTAAGATCCAAGGCTGTTACAATGTTAGGGAAGTTAGAGAAGTACTGGAATCCATTTGGGATTAGAGTTTAGATGAATAGGCTAGTGATAGTAGCCACTGTCTTTGATCCAAGTAAGAAGATGAGTTTGTTGATAGATTATTTGAGAAACTTTATGGCAAAGAAAGTGAATCGGCTATTCAACTTCATGATGATGTAATGGCCATTTTGAGGTGACTTTTTGAAGAGTACAATGCTTTAGTGGACAAAACCAGTTATGGAGGTGGTGATGCAACTTCTCAGTCTCATGGAACATCATCACACTCACACTCACAATCACAAGATCAGTTTGTTGATGAAATTTCTCAGAAAACTTTCCTTGGTAATGGTCTTACATATGAAAGTATGAATGACCTCTATGATGAGCTTGTTCAAGAAACAGGTAAACAATGTGCAATTTATTTGTTTACTTCTCTTTCTTTCATACTTGTGAGAGCCGAAATTCTCACAACCAAATTTAAAACTTGTAAGGTAAATTTTAGGGATTCGTAACTTTCTATAAATGCGAATAATCGGAGACGAAAAATGTTTAGTGTTTATACTTTATTGTTAAAGTACAAAAGATCACAAGAGAAAGTCTAAGTGTTCTTTCGTGTGGAAAAAGATGTCCTAAAAAATGAACGACCACTTCTCTTCATATAAAGATTACAATCAAAACCTAGATGTACGAGAATAAAGGAAATTCGTATCTATCTTCAATTTCCTTCCTTATCACTTAGATCCATTCACGATTCATGTCTATCTTGTTCGGCGACTGCATCATTAGGTTAATTTTCGTGAGCTCGGCCCATTGCACGAGGAGGAAGTTTAGCTCGGCTCGGCCCACTAAATCGACGAGAGCAAGTCGGCTCGGCCCAAGACGCATGGAGGATGTCAGCGCTCGGCCCATCAGGAGTTCAGCTCGGGCCATAACGCATCGATCGGGTCAGGTCGTCCCATCATCCGACGAAGGACTCAGCTCGTCCCATCTAGCGGTCGAGGGAGATAGGTCGGCTCGGCCCATCAGGTGACTTCCAGGTCGGCCCACCCGGGGGATTCGGGTCGGACCTGCTGACTCCATTACAGCTTGGGTCGGATCTCGGGTGGCGGTGAGCTCGGGTTGGACCTTTCGTAAGCTTCACGTCAGTTAAAGTTGTTTGATTGTAAGTGTCGTCATTCCCTTCGGTTAGTCGTGAAAAGTTTACGATCCGTACTTCAGCTAGGCATGATTCCAGCTAGGAAATGCTGACAAGCTGGACTTTTAGCTAGGTAAAAATCCAGATAGGCATTTTCTGTATAAGCATTTTCAGCTATGCAGTATTTCAGCTAGGCAGAAATCCAGCTAGGCGAATTCCGAATGTAAGTATTTTCAGCTAGGCTGAACACTGTTCATCAGCTAGGAAAATACTTCATGATTATTTTCTAAGTATAAATCATAAAGGGGTGGAATCCGACCGCCATAATACTGGTTTATTGATGTTTGCTAAAACATTTTGATAACAGACTTTGAAGATGCCCCAAATGAGTTTGAGATGTATTTGAAAGAGAGTGTGGAGATTAAAAATCGTAAGCCTGGTTCAGAGTTTGATGTTCTGTCTTGGTGGAGGCTAAACAGTCTAAAGTTCCCGGTGCTGTCTCTTATAGCTAAAGATGTTCTTGCAATGCAAGTGTCTTAAGTAGCATCTGAGTCTACCTTTAGCACTTCTGGCAGAATTCAAGAGCCTTCAAGAAGTTGTCTCACTACTTTCATGGTTGAAGTCTTAATGTGTAATGAACAATGACTAAAATGTGAAATCAAAGTCAATGATAAAGGAGTGACAAGAAAAGAACAGTTGTTTGCAGATGTAGAGTTGCAAGATGAACTTATGAGAGGTATGATTTTGTTTCTTATGTTTCTTAGTTCTTACTTTCTTAATTTCTTTTACTTTGTTATATCATTTGCTAACTTCATTTGTCATTTTGTTTTGTATGTAGAGTTTGAACCAGCATTTCAAGATTCTTGATGGATTTAGATGAAGATCAAGATTGAAATTATGAAATATGAACCTTGAGTGTGTGTTTGAAACTTTGAATCCTTTTGTTTGTGTCTGGCATTTGGATTTTGGAATGTTGCTGCTTCATGTTTTCAATTTTTGGACTAGAATCGTTTTGCAGCCTTTTGCTTTTGGTCTTTTGGACTAGTTTACTTGTTTGATGTTGGTTGAGTGTTTTTTATCGGTTTAATGTCGGTTCTTTGATACAATTTCGGATAATTTTCACTGATTTCGTGTAAAATAGAACCGAAGACCCGAAAAAGATAGACCCGGACCGAAATTTATAGGGTAAAAAAATAACCTGCTACCTAATAGGTATTAAAATTGTTAACCCGAACCGATCCGAAACCGGTAAGACCCGACCCGAACCCGATCCAAAAAATGTCCAAGTACCTATTGGGTCCGAATCGGAGTACATAATTTTCGTGAATGGTACCTTTTTAGAGGTTATTGTGAAAGGTGATTTTTTATGGATTTTGTGAATTGGTACTTTTTATCTGTTAAATGACTATTATAACCTTCAATTCAGTTTTTGTTTTGTAACAAAACTATCATTCAATTCCATTCAGATTTAATTTTTATTTGGTTATGTTTATTTAAATTCAGAATTTTTCCTTTTTGTATTTGTAAATTTGTATTTTTTGTTTTAAACAAAAAAAAAGAGAAAAAATGAAGAATTAAGTACGCAACGTCGATTAAAGAGTTTTGACTTGTCTAATTCATTTGTCAATTGTCCATGAAATGTATTCATCGTCCATGTTCATTATTCATTATCCATGGAATGTATTCATCGTCTATGTTTATTATTCATTGTCCATGAAATGTATTCATCATACATGTGCATTATTTAGTATCCGTTAAAGGTATATATCATACACGCTTTGTATCCATCATACACACTTTGCATCCCATTACGCACATCCATCGTTGATGTTTATTATTCATTGTCCATGAAATGTATTAATCATACATATGCATTATTTAGTATCCATTAAAGGTATCTATCATACACGCTTTGTATCCATCATACATGTGGGGGTCGGATTCCACCCCCGAAGATTGACAGCATGGAACGGCTCAGTGTTCCCCACAAAACACTACAATGGCCCATGGATCACTAGACCAGACCGTCCTGCGGTTTAAGCAAGGCGTTCAGCTCGCGAGACAGGTCATCAGGTTAGTTCCGTGGGCCAGACCTTCTACAAACCCACAAGATGAACCGTCGAACCTATCGGGCAACATCCCGGTCCGACTGCTCANACCTATCGGGCAACATCCCGGTCCGACTGCTCAGAACTTGCTCTGCGTGGACCCACAACCATGCAAGATGACCAGGCCGGGACCCGTGGGTGATAGAGCTCGCGTCCGGAACCGACC
>OVAP01007055.1:0-11129 GCA_900406295.1 Aurinia saxatilis
ATTAATTTACAAACAAAATACCCGCGCATAGCGCGGGTTCTCCCCTAGTTATGTTATAAAACCACAACATTCATTTGTTCATAGGCATAAATCTTCAAATATTGAAGATTATATCGCATGTTTTTAAAATTAAAAATTAGATGTAAATGAGTTTAATAATATCCTTTCATTATGTCATTGGTGTATGTACACGATTTTATAGATTATGTAAAAGTTTCTTTCAAATTGAATGTTTTAGTAAAAATCATTGAAATAATATCCTTCAGTATTGGTTTTGTAAAGATCATAAACTTCATTCGTTGATGGCATAAATCTTCAAATATAGAAGATTATCTCACATTTTTTTCTTTGAAATTGAAATTTATATGTAGATGAGTTGAACAATAATCTTTCATTACGTTTCTTTTAAAGGAAAAAATTAATTGGTCTATTGGTATTAATCCACATTTTATAGATAAAATCACATTTTTCGTAAAAATTAATTATTTTTAAAAAGATAAGTAAAACGATATGATTTGGAGATGGGTCAATGTTGCAAGTCCACATTTTTTTATATTATTTCAATTTTTCTGTCAAAATTCTTTTTATAAAATAATAAGTGAAATAATATGGTTTGATATTTGTTTTGTAAAAATCAGAACCTTCATTCGTTCATAGGAATAAATCTTGTAATACATTAAATTATATCACATTTTTCTTTAAAACTGAAAATTATATGTAAATAAGTTGAACAATATCCTTTTATTAGGTTTTCTCCAACAACAAAAAAAAAATCATTAGGCTAGTGGTTATAATCTATATTTGTTTTTATACATAATATCACATTTTCCTTAATACTAAATTTTTCATTAAAGATGAGCTAAACTATATGATTTGGTAATTTTTAAGATTATGTTACATTTATTTTTTGATATATTGCGTTTTTGACATGTTTTAATCCTTGTTTTTCCTTTGTTTTTCTAGTATTTTGGTTTGTTTAGAGTCTTAATAGGTGTTTAATGCATTGGAGCATGAATTGAAGCTTCGGAATGAAGATTTGAGGCAAAAAGAGGCAAACAAGTGAAATAACAATGTAGAACCAGTCCAAAGTATCTTAAAGATCATGTCATACGAAGGTCTTTCCGTAGGAATTTTAATCTCAAATTTTTACATGACATAGAAATTTGAGTTAGCTTCACTTTGGAGGTGGTTTCAAGTCATTCTGATTAGTGGTTGAGAATATGACTGTTTTACTAAAGACATGTCAGTCCAGCTTCAGAACGAATGCTCAGAACAATCGATTTATCATGGAGCGATTGATCCCATTGTGGATCGATCGATCCCTATTTAAAAAATGTGTGGATCACTTGCAGATCGACCTGCACGCAAAGAAGAGAAGATTTTTATATTGGATCGATCGATCGATCCCTACCTGGATCGATTGATCCATACTCTGACGAAGCCACTTTTGGAAATTCACTCAATTACGAAATTTTCTCTATCATGCCTTATTTACCAAGATCTTGACGTGTTATTTGGTCCTATATAAAGGATTATGAGCCTCTACAACATCAATCTTGATTCATTCTTCTTTTCTTTTGGTTTTGAAACACTTTGTTCTCATTTTCTCTTTGGTTTTGTTCTTGTTTCCTTTGAAGATTGTTGGAGGTTTATCATTTCATTTCATTTTCTGTCATTGCTACTGTGGAGAAGTCTTCTAAACCTTATTCTATTTCATTATTTCGTTTTTAATAAAGTATTATTCAGTATTTTTATGTTCTTGATGATGTTCTTCAATATATATTGTTTTCTTGTTAATTCATTCATGTTTGAGTAGTTAGGTTGTTAGATCTAGGGAGATCATGGGTTGTTAAGTTAGTAACTGGATGTAAATAGGTAGATTTATAGAATAGCTTCCTCCTTGTGATGTCTTAAGGGTTAAACTAGATTTGATCACCTAGTTTTTGTCATAGGATTTCCTATTAAACGAAAGTGTAGTAGGATTCTTGAACCGCATTTAGGAGAGCAGATTGTCCTTAGCCAACGAAAGTTGATGCTAAGGCAAGTTGTGAACTTATCAAAACTGCTCTAGTAAAGCTCTCTAGCTATCTTAAATCCAAATGAAAGTTTAGGATTTGAATAGTTAAGAGAAGTAATTGGTAGCACGAAAGTGGACCAATTTATAATTATATTTGAGTTGGAGTTTAGTAAAATTAGAACCTGAATAAACATCCGGTTAAGTTTTAGACAATCCATTGACCATTTCTAGGTCTAGCATTTTATTATTATTGAATTCAAAATCCATAGAAAAATTATAAACTAAAACTAAAACCTTTGAATTATTCGATTTGGCTTAATTAAATAGTTGAGTAGGTTACAGTGTAATTGTTGAGATTTGTGGATTCGATCTTTTATTACTACTTGAATACATTGTAGTTGTTTAAGTCTTTTTAAGTGAAAATAAATAACTTATTATTTTTCCATTTGATTTTTTTATTATATAGGATTAAAATAATGTGCTTTTGCAACAAAAAAAACATATGGTGACAATCATCACCTTCATTCGTCCACAGGCAATAGCATCACAATTGTACTCTTTTCATTAGGCTTTTTGGAAAATATTTTATTATGCCGATCACCATCCATGACATGGCTTTGTCTAGGACCTTTTGTTCAGTCGCTATCCATGCCATGGGAAAGCTGGATTTCGTCTCTCCTACCTTTTTGGAAGCTCTTTATTCCTATGGAATCCTTCTTAGACACGCCCCCTATGGTGGGAACTCGTTTTTCTTTTGCTAAACTGGCGTATCCGTAATCCAGCTCCAACTCTTATGATGATCATATCAGGTAAGAGTTTGTGGCATGATAACAATATGCTCAAGTACGGTTACACTATTGTTGGCGCAATTCCAAATTCTATATTGTCCGAGACAATGTTCTCTGACACCGAGATACATATAAAGTGGAGCTGGGAAGCATTACTAGCATAGGAGGATGCAAGGGAGAATCTATCTCGTTTTGTAAAATATGCATATAACCTGGCAAAACCTTTCATGATTTGATCTCTCATCTCAAGAGTGGATATCCTAACTTGTTTTGTTTCTAGTTCGAAATTATTTAGAAACTATATATATATAATCATATGAAGGAAGATGTGTATGGTTATGTTTTTTTTTTATCAACTGATTGTGTTTATTTATAACTTGAATTGAAGGTCCCTAATATTTTTTCTTCAAAACCTCAATTATTTCACGGTCATTATTTTGACGAAACGTTCTCTTTCTCTGGTTTTAACTTTTAAGCTATCTTTAACTTGATATATATTTCGATGTCCAAATAGGGAGTTCGAGATGTTATATGGATACTGAAAACATGATAGATTTGTTTAGATTGTTTTACAAGTTTCCAAGAACCGTGGAACAGGAATTAACTCATTGAGAAAGAATGTTAATTTTGAAAAATGTAACCAATATGATTATACACATGTCAAATACTCAAATGTAATATGTTTTTCTTTTCTGTAATCCATGATTTTTATTTTATTTTAAATTTCTCATAATCCATGATTTGATTATGTAATTTGGTTCAAATGTAAGAATGCTGTCCAACAAATAAAAACTTAAAATGTAGTGTGTCACCCAAACCATTTAGAAATATAAGGAAACATCAGGAATATATATATATATATATTATAACGATTTTTGATTATGGATACAAATAAATATTATAAATTTGTTTTCCTTTTTTCAATTTTATTATAGTGTATTGGTAGTCAACCCAAAATAAAAGGAAATTAAGAGGAAATATTATAAATTTGTTTTCCTTTTTGTGGTTTGAATAAAATGTGGCCAATGCGATGGATACACGTGTCAACCAAAACATTTAAAAATAAAAGGAAAATCAGGATTAAAAAAAATATATAAATACACGTTTTGTCTTCAATGTCGGTCCTCTCTGTCAAATTCACTTTCTCCCCCGGCGGCGAATTCTGATATTTTAAAAAACCTTAATTCTCTCACCGGCGATCTAATCTTTGTCGAAAAGGGTTCATCAAGAATGGTAAAATTTCCTCTCTTTCTTCGTTTGTTGATCCGATTCTAGATTGTTATGTGATCTTGATTTAAGAGTGGATCCAAAGTTTATTTATGAATAACGAAATTGGTTTTGTAATGCCACAATCTTAAATTGTGTTTGGCTTTGATCTAGAGAGGAAAAAAATCACCAGAAACTATATTCTAAAGAATTATTAGAGTTAAACATGTTTACTTGGTATCTTTTGTGGTATTAATAATGTCACATTGAACTAATTTTGATTGTAGAGATCTGCATCTTTGGAGACAAAAAAACCATATTTGATTTGTTTGGTATATTGTTTTGCAGGTTGAGAAATCAGTAAAGTTATGCTCGAAAAAGAATACTCCGGTTGATATTATCAATCAACTGTTAGCATCCAAGTCATTGGCTAGAAGAAACAACCTGAAGCACTGTGACAACAAAGGTAAGCATTTATAGACTTCCAATATAGTTTTTATGCTTATGAATAGGTTTTTTGTTCATTTTACGGTGTATGTATATGATGATGTGATTGATTTTTTCAGGAGATTTGCCTTCTCGACAGCCTGATGATGATCTTTCAGAAGACTTATCTGATATTGGTGATACTGAGGTAAACAGATTTTTTCTTACCTTAATGTTTGATTGATGTTTATTGTGTAGCTCCCACTATTTCATCTATGGTTTTAGTGTTAAGGAGACAATAGATTGTTACTGTGAAGTATTTTCTAATTTGAATCCTATCTATGGTTTCTAGTCTCTGTAAACCACAACAATAGTTCTTGGATTGTGGCGAAACCAGCTACTTGTTAAATACATGTAAGTTTATTGAGCGTGAAGTTTTCACTTAATTCCTATTTTAAAAGCTAATGGAGCTTTCTTCTTGTGTTTGCCATTGCTGTTTTGTGAATAATTTTTTTTCTTTCTGTTAGCTTGTTCTGATCGTGATGGTTATCTCTGTTCATCAGGTTGCTGGTTATCTAAGTAATAAAAAAGAATTTCTTCTGAAGAAGATAGCATGGGAAATGATGAATTCTGATTACCAAAAGGTTTTTTGCTCGTTACTTATCTTTGATCTTCTTGATTTCTGCTAAATGAACATTGATGTTCTTGGTACTGATCTTTCATTTTGTATCGATTATCAGGGAAAGCGGAGGAAACCCATTACAAGGAAAAAGAAAGATCCTCCTGCTAAGAAAACTTCCGCAACCAAAACTGAAAGCAAGGCAGAAAGTGGTAATAAAAAGGTCAGTGATACTTTTCCTTCCGCTCGGTCTCTGTACCAGTGTCGAGATTGTTTCTTGTTTATATATATCGCACATCTTTCTTTGGATATATCTGGATCTTCCTTATTTTTTGTCATCCGTAGTTAAACTTATTGTCTCACTCATATTCCTTTTCTTGTCTTATGTTGATACAGAGACCAAGTGTGGAAATCAATTTTGATGTCCTGGATAAGCTATTTGATACTGTAAGTTTCTTTCTGTTTTAATTATCTCTCACTTTTTAAGCCGCTTTCCGTTGGTTAAAATATATTTTATATTGAATCCAAGAGCTATCAACTTCATGTAGGAAAATTCTCCAAAGAGGACTAAGTTAGAGAAACCAGTAGCTGCCTGTGAGCACATAGAAAGTAGTGAAGAAAGCGTTTTGGAACCTCAGGGTTCTAGAGAAGAAGAACCAGACTGGAGCAAAGATAACGGTAATGAAGATGCACATGTAGGAGTCGAAGAATCTTATGAAGATGACTTTGGAGGGCTCGAAGAATCTTTTGGCGATGAGGATCATGACTTTGAAGATCAAGATGAAGGGATAATTTGGTGATAACATTTCTTGCTCCGAAACATTCATATTTTTTTGGTCTAAAACAGTTCTACATGTTAAAGGTTTGATTCGTTTGAACAAATCATATACAATTGACTTCAAGGATTCTATATGATGTCGAGCAATTGCGTTTATATTTATCACAATTATTTGCCAAGGTGCACTAGTGATGTAATTCAAAATATCGATCTATACAAAACTGGAAATGATCAGAGTATGGAACACTCAAAATAATGACTATAATACATCTGTGTCCACAACTTACAAAACTTAACTTATCAGAAGTCAGAATACTCCAGGACATGTTCAAGAACTAACTGAATCCCCAACCTAAGTAAACTTGACTCTTAACATGCAGACATTGAAACACATGTATACATAAAGACAGGGGAAGATAAAGCTGGCCACAAGAAAATTTACACCTGGTACATGGAAGCTTGAAAGATAGTATGTGAGAGATATCACAGCTAATAAAACTGAATCATGAGTGTATATGTCAAACACAATTCAACGTACCCTGCTGCCTTCCTGTTCCTGTGAAACTTATGAAGCCCCTATGCACACAAGAGACAAGACAAACAAAAAAGGAACCTCAAGAGCAAGAGGAAGGATCACATCTTGCATAGCAAAGGATTAATAGATATGTTCCACACTACAATACCACCACCAATTTAGAGTCCCAAAATGAAAAAAGTACAGAAAAAATTGTTTGTAAATGAGAGCTTAAGAGAGAGATTTAACACACTGGTTAAGCATATGAGTATTATGAAATAAAACATGAACCCCGAGACATATATAGTCCTACAAAAGAGCAGCAATCGTTATCACAAACATAAATAAACATCATATGGCCCTTTCTGGAAAGGCAACTGCATGAATCTTCCAGCCTGAATCTCTGCATATTTCACAACAGCATAGCAAGGGGTTAAGATGTGAGTCCCAAACTTCCAACAAGAAAGATGTAAGAAATCAAGGTACAAGAGCTCCAAGACACATCACACCTGAAAAAGATTAACAATAGCGACAAATAGATTCGTGTTAATGAGCCGTATCTGATAGCTAGTGGCAGTTAAAATCTTTCAAAAACGAAAAATGAAAACAAATGCATCTCATATGGCACAGAGAAAGCACCTTAGGAGATGTTAAATATATAGATATCAAAAAGAGTAGAGGTAAAAAAAAAAAAAAAAAACCAGAGAAAACTGACAAATATTNGTAGAGGTAAAAAAAAAAAAAAAAACCAGAGTAGACTGACAAATATTCCAACTCCCAAATTTTATGTTTCAGAATCTGATACCAGGACAGATGCTTCTTTAGCTGCCTGTGGGATTCCTCACAAACACACCCACGATCAGATTAATCAGATTATAGCGATTAGTTATAAGAAAAGAGAAATGCATGAAAAAAGAATATATATGGCGAACGAGTTTCAAAAAAAAGGTAGGGATGGACAAAAAGGCAGTATCATACAACATGCTGGAGTTGATTCACTCCGCAACTGTAAGTCTAAAAAAGGTTTTGCGAAAAGAAAAAAACATGAAAAAATGCTGTGAGGAAAAGATTTCGTCATATGCTAAAACCACATGTTTCAAATTTCAAATTTCCATTTCAAAACCTGTAGGGAGAGCAATAATTAACATCAAATGAGGACATCTTACCTCTCCACGAAGGAGTTTCTCCTCAGGACACAAATTACTTCATCTCAGCCATGAACTTTTCATACTCAGAATCTCCAACAGCGGATGGATTCTCTGCCGGTGGTGGTACTGGAGGCTTGGGAGCCCATGGTGCGTTACCCATGTTCTGTGAATAGCCACCAGTAGGCGGCATAGGAGGATTCGGTACCCAAGGTGCGTTACTTAGACCTTGTGTGTGATCGGATGTTGACAAGTTACCCATGCTTTGGGAATGATCAGTAGGCGAGACCGGAATTGGCGGTGGAACGGCATTGTAATAAGATGGATAACTCATATATGGAGGCTGTCCAGGCATACCTGTAACTGAGCTTGCATAGACATTTGATGAAACAGGAGCACCATTGTCGGCTTGTACCCCTGGTGGGAAGCTTTGTTGGCTTTCACTAGACGGTGGGTTCTGAGGAGCAGTGCCGGGTGGAGGAGCAGTGCCAGGTGGAGGGGCTTGTGTCATATGAGGAGGTGGAGGTGGTGGGTAGTGCATTCCATAAGGAGGCATAGGTTGACCATAAGAACCAGGAGGAGGATGGGGAGGAGCATACGGAGAATAGGAAGCAGGAGGAGGACCCCAAGGAACCGGAGCTGCTGGATACCCAACAGGAGAAGGATTTGGCAGCTGCCCACCAGTGGCATATTGTTGTGGGGGATAGGTACCAGGCGGCTGGTTTGGAGGAGGATAACCTTGAGTTGGTGGCTGAGGTGTTGGGGGTGCAGTAGGCGGTGGCGGTTTACCTGCGATCCTGACAGCAAGTGTTTTACCTTCTAAACGATAGCCATTCATTGCTTGTACAGCAGTATTGGCCATGTGGACATCGGCGTATTTCACAAAACCATAGCCCCTGCTCATACCCGTCACACGGTCCTTGATTACCTTTGCCATCACAATTTCACCAAAGGATGAAAAAAGACTAATTAAACCATCGTCCTCAAGCATGGGAGGTAAGAACCCAATGTACAGATTTGTTTCGTCGTATTCTTTGGAGGGTTTAACCAGAGTTGACCCTAAGCCAGGATGTGCACTAGCCCCATTCCCTGTATTGTTAGCCCATGGAGGATTACTTCCCGCACCAAGAGCCAAGGTAGTAGTCTGTTTGAGAGAAGATTCAGGGACCGTTCCTCCTAACTCTGCCAGAAAGTTCTGATATTCATCATCCATTTTCTTCCCAGTAGTACCCTTCACAGGGCAATCGATCGTAGGGTGTCCACCATCACCACAAATCTTGCAAAGGACATCACTCTTGAAAGTATTCGTACGAGCATTAGGACATGCATACTGTCTATGTCCTGTCTCACCACACTGTCTACATAACTCTTCATCCCTTATAGTCCCATTCAAAGTAGCAAGTTCCCTGAGCTGTTGCCTCTTGTGCTCATTCAGCACCTCATCAACAGGTTGCAAAAGCTTCTCAACCATACCAGCAGCAGCATCAAGAGCTTCCTGAGTNTTGCAAAAGCTTCTCAACCATACCAGCAGCAGCATCAAGAGCTTCCTGAGTTTCAGCCTCAACTAAAACATGCAAGTCCTCATTTTCCGAAGGATCATATTTCGAATCCTTCTTTTGCTGTGGCTTACCTTCTTTTGAAGACCCTTTACCTCGAATCACAATCTTAGCACCTGTCTCCTTCTCCATTCTCTTCTGAGTGTTCCCCCTCGGACCAATAATAAGACCAATAAAATTGTAACCGGGATAATCCTTCATCGGAACAAACAGCTTCTTCTGAAGCTTAGGAGGTCTATAATCCGCCGGGGGTTTAAAAGCAGGATTCTTCTTAAGAATCTGAGAAATGGTCTCTTGTCTTTCTCTATTCAACCTCTCTCTAGCTCTATACTCTCTAGTGTTTATCCTAATCCCCATGTTATCATAAACAGGTTCGGGCGACGGAGATCTCTGTCCTTCAGGTCTATCATCTAAAGGCAAACCAGACTGCAACATTCTACTAATCTCAAGCAACCTACTATTCAAAGCCTGAATCTCAGGATCAAACTCAATACCTCCCGTGAAATTCTTTATGAAATCAGGTAACTGAATCAACGGCTTCCGCTCATCATCTGCCCATCGTGACTTACGCTTCCTCGTAGTCGTCGTCCCTTCCGCAGCGTCGGACTCAGAAGGCGGCGGCTCCCACCGGCTCCGACGACGACTCCGGCTAGTGTTCTCCTCATCTCCGTCATTTTTATCCTTGTCGGTCTTGCTAACGCCGCCGTTAGTCTCGGACTGATCCTTGTTGCTAACGCCGTTCTCAGAGGCAGCGATTAGAGGTTCAGGCGGAGGAGGATTAAGATTATCCAAAGCGTTTTTGTCTCCGTTGGAGGAATCTAGGGTTTCGGATGGAGGAGGAGGTTGATCTGGAGAAGGATTTGAATGGTTCAATTCGGCGGAATCCATAGCTGAGCTCGAGAATTAGGGTTTTTCAGATCCAGGAAAATGAGAGGAGATAGTGCGAATCGAAGGTCAAGTACAACCAACAAGAGGCGGCTTGGTTCTGTTGGGCCTAGTGTGTTTTTGGGCTCGTTCTAAGCCCAAATCGTTCTCTTTTTAGTTTTCTTTTCTCTTACCAATTTTGACTTGGTATACGGATCTATGTTATCTTTCAATTATTTCACAATGGCACTGGTATTGGTACTGATTGGTGGGTTATATTATTATTGTGATATTTCTTCGTTTTTTAGGTGTAATAGAGGATGAATATGTTTTTTTTTTTTTTTAAAAAGAGGATGAATATGTTGACACACAAAAAAAGAGGATGAATACATTATAATCTACCATATTACACAATTTTTTAACTTCAACATTTAGTGAAAAATAGTGATTTTTGTATTCCCCTACTTAAAGGCATGTGATTTTATTTTATTTTTGTATATTAAATCATAACTGACCTTGATTTTTCAATAAAATCATTTCATTGTACATCGATTGTTCCGACATTGATGATTAGTTTTATAATAGAGAATAGATCAAAATAAATTTTACAGTAAACATGAACTAGAATGAGAATTTTAAATAAGAAAATTAAATAGTTTAAACGAAGATCAGTTAAAGAAATACTTATGATGTTGCTGTTAATACCAACAAAGAATTGATCTCCCGCCTGAGAAATTATGCAAATCACTTAGTTTGTTCAGACACTAGAGTTCTTTTTTTATCTAATTGATGATATATTGATTTAATATTTTTTAGTTGTTTTGATATCGAGAAAGTAACTCAATTTTGAAATGATGTAATCTAATGTTATTGCATGGCATCTAGTTTTTAAAAACTAATGAAATTAATTTTATTATGTCCGGATCGTTGTTGAAACCCAAGATAAGTTGCAGACCATACTGACTCAAGTTTTTACTGAATTTGATGCTTTGGTTTGTATACATATTTATATTTGGCATTAATATTTTGATGTATGTATTTATATTTTGTTCAGTGTAAATGCTAATTATCATATAATTCTTATATTTTATTTGGTTAATGCCTTTGACATTTTTTTATGTAATAGAGATTCTAAAAATGAATGTTGACATAAGTCTCACAACTATTTTTTTAGTTAGTCAAAGATCAATTTTGTGAAACTGTTCACACATATATA
>OVAP01007056.1:0-11129 GCA_900406295.1 Aurinia saxatilis
TGTTCGATGGTTCGTCGCGTGGGTCGTAGGCGGTCCGGCCCACAGAACTAACCTGATGACCTGTCTCATGAGCTGACGCCTTGCACAACCCGCGGGATAGTCCGTGTTCGCGGTCCGTGGGCCATTGTAGTCTTTTGTGGGGGAACACTGAGGCGCTCCATGCTATCAATCTTCGGGGGTGGAATCCGACCCCCACAAAACCCTAGAACTGCCCTAAGCCTAACAAGCAAACTACTCACACATATCAATTGAAACAATCAACATGATGAAAAAAGTAAGCATGAAAAGAGAATTCTAATAAAATAAATAAAGAGGGTTTAGAAATCTTCTCTATGAGTAGAATCTTCTCCCTAAAAGCTCTGGAATAATCTTCTTCCAAGAATTTAAGATCTATGAAAACTAAACCTAAAAGCAAGTATTTATACAGCCAAAACACGTTTTGGGTCTTCTGTGGGCTTTCCATAACTTCTGGGGCGGTTTGTGCAATAAAAGGAAAGTTTCCTTTGCTGTTTGTTCGCCAGACATGTCTTCACTAAAACGGGCATATCTATTCAACCGTGAATTAGAATGAGTTTAAACCACCACCAAAGTGAAGCTAACTCAATTTCCTATCTTGTATCAAAAATATAAGATAAAAATTATATCGGGAAGACCTCCATCTGATATGATCTTTGAAGCCTTTATGACTGGTTCTGCATCATCATTTGCTAGTTTGCCTCCAAAAGCTCCAAAACACTCTAGAATGCTCCAAAACCACCAAATATGTGCTTTAACCTGTAAATACTAGTAAAGACTAGAAAAACACCTAAAAGACTCGATAAAACACTTTATATCGTGGATAAAAACCATAAAATACACGATATATCAATATTCATGTTAATACAAAGAGAACAAAATGCCAAACATTGATCATCAACATTAGACATGACCACCTTTTTTTGTACAGAACCACTCCGAGGCGCTTCTTTGATGTAAAGAAAGAAACGATGGAGGTGGCTGAAACCAGTTTTTTTGGATTATTGACAACATCGTAAAAGTGAAACTCAGTTTTACATGTATAAGCCCAATCCCAAAAGCTAAGAACCAACCTGTCTTAAAGTTGGGAACTGAAAGTTCCTAGCGAGCTCTAGCCCTTTGCAGTAATCATAAAATTCTGCCAGGTTTGCAAAGAAAATCATCAACAAACAAAGCTTAACATCTATGAGAACAAAGCTTATATGTGCGAGAAAACGCAAGAATTAATATATTAAGCATAGTTGCTTCACATGTTGACCAGCCCATTTGTATATGTTTAGAACTTTCACTGCATCATGTCTTGACATCTCAAAGAACTACAATGACACAATATACAATCTCTGAATAGAAAGCGAAGGTAAAATAGAGAGCAGGAATTAAATCTTCATTTTCGTAACAAACCATGTCTACAAGATTAATGATTACATCATTGATAGCACAATAGATTTTTAAGCTTTCTTTAAGCACCAATGCACGAGCGTACTGGACTAGATAGTTATTGTAGGCTGCTCCTTCAGGCTGCAAAGCTGAAAACAAATTAGAAGAAAATCTTCTCCACTGTATTAAAAAGTTTAAACTTTTTGGGTTTGCATATGACTTTACTTGGCATCCGATTAGCCGGTAAAGAAGCTTTTGCAACGCAGGTAACTGTTCTAGCAGATCTTCACCAGATAACATCCGTGTTCTATGCGTCTACATAATCATTCACACACATTAATTGATGGACATTTTCATCTAATAAAATGAGTAGTAAGAACACAAACCTTGGAAGCTGCACCCAAAGCTTTGGGCAAACGCTCTGCCTCGATGTCATACTTTAATACCTGATAACATTCAAGCCTCTCCTTCAGAAAGAGAGCGTATGTTCTAACCCAAGCAGAACAGTCCTAGGCTGCATCAAAAGAAATAAGTGATAAGTCAAGTTGTATACAATTTAACAAAAAAACTTGACAATTATAGATACTTCATTCACCAAGAGGACTTGTATCGTCTTTGAAGTTAGAAATTCGGAGTATATGCCTTCTGTGGGAGTAATTGAGAAGCTCTTCTCTGAATGTAGGATCACCTTCTCTTAATGTTCGGTGAATCACTATCAAAACCTTCATTGCTACCTGTTTTGTTTTGTCAAATCAAATCAAATTTACAATCTACCGAAGCGAGGAAATGTTTAAGAAGAAAACTTACAACCCAATTACGGGTTTCAGACAATCTCTTGGATAATGCATGAATGCAGTAAGCAACATCTGCTCGTGGTTGCACTACAGATGTCGCCAAGAATATTTCTACACAAAATGTTTATCAAAGCCGTTACATCATATCCAATTTTTTATTATTATTTGGTTTTGGAATTGTTAAAACAGAAAAAATTACCTACAGCCGCATGATGCTAGTGACGAGCTCGAAATGGGAGTAAAGCGTAGGCAAGAAGGGCTTTCTCCGTCTGAGTTCTGACAAGCTTCTTCCTCGATGCTTTCTCCATAAGCTATCAACTCAGCTACATAAACACTTCCAAGCCGTCTCTCATCAATTCAAAATCTTTAGCCTCCTGAATGGCGCCGTGGAGGAGAAAAGGAATCCGGCGACGGCCATGACATGTATGTAGTTTTAGTTTTGGTTAAATTGCACAATTTCTTAATTTCAGATTTCATGTATGTAGTTTTAGGTAGTAATATTAGGCTTTTTTTGTGCAAAATTATTTTACATAGATGAAAATTACTATTTTTTGTTATGTATATTTTTAAAAATATCAGATTATTTTTTTAAAAAATTATAATTTAAATATAAAATATAACTATTTAGCATATTTTATATGACTATTCTGGTTCAACTGAACCGGTTTACAAATATTCAATTATAAATGGTAGACTACAAACGAAGTCTGTACAAATATTTAGACTTCCCGCCAAATAAAGTTTTGATCCGCCTCTTTATACAGACTTCGTTTGAAGTCTATAAATTAGACTTCACAAAATTAGTTAAGAACCTAAATTATCTTTGTAAGTTTAAATTCATCCATTTTTGTGCACAAAACTTTTAAATAGATGAAAATGGCCTAGTTTTTGTTATGTATATTTTTTATGTTTCAAATTGGTTTTTAAAAATTAAAATTTAAAACGTAATTATGTGGTAGACTGCATATGAAGTCTGTTTACTGCGTAGCAGACTACATATGGAGTCTACTGTTATCGCGGGGCTAAATTAGTCAATTGCATAACAAGTTTTTTGTTTGTTTATTGGGGGCAAAACAGATAATTCACAGCAAAAAAATCACTTTTGCTTAATGTGTGATATGGGGTCTAGAATTGCTTTTCAAATTCATTAAGGGTACAAATATTGCAATTTCCCCATAAATTTACATCTTTAACATTTTTTTTCTTATTCATTTGATATCAATATCAAAAGAGTATGAAGAACAAAATAAAACCTATAAAAATAAAACCTGGAGAACAAAATACACAGATATTAACGACAAACATCAAAGATTTAAATAAAACCTATAAAATGCTTCAAGTCGATTTCTAACACCATGATTAGGGTATTCTCAAATGCGATATAATCGAGATAAAAAAATAAGTCTCCATCTTCCTTCAATATTGTATATATATGTCTCCTAGTTGCACTAGTATCCTTGGACAATCAAAAAACGACCACAACTCTTTATCAATCAATGAAACAACGAGGGAAAAAACTCCAACCATAAGCTCTATCTCTAGAGTAAGTATCTGAAAAAGAGAGATGAGCTCAAACAAGGGAAACCACGGTATCATAACACCAAGACCAAACAAGGGAAACTACAGCCTCAACACCATACCAGAGGAATAGATTGCACACGAGAACACACACAAGTAAAAAGGAGAGGCCGGCGTCGATGCTGAAGAAGCCACCACACGATGGCCAAGAAGGCCACAAAGAGAAAAGGGAGGCCGCTAAGAACCCTAGAGTTTTTTAGATGGATAGTTTCACATCTTTAACATTAATCGATAAATATATCATGTTTGATAAAATAAAATAAAAAGAGAAATTACCTAGAATAACATAAAATTATATTAAAACTACTAGAATAACATCCTCAGTGTGGTGTGTACTAGAATAACACAAATGTTTTGGCAAAAGACATAATACCCTTACATTGAAAATTGAATTACATTTGTGCCATTTACAACTAAATTTCTACTAATTTTAGAAAAATCAATTCTAGTTACAAAGGAAATACAACATTAAAAATAATTAACACAAAACATAACACAATGTAATCTCCCTAACTACCGTAAATGTCAAAAAAATGATTTAGAAAAAAGGGAAGGAGAATATCTTCTCTCTTTTACCTAGTTGGTCTCTCCGCCGTCAACCCCATTGTTCTTGACTCCGTCGCGATTTGGTCTCTCCCCCGCTGTCAACTCCAGATCTTGAGCCGCCGGTGAAGCCTTCTCCCTGTAGATCAACTCCTGTTCTTGCCTCCGTCATGAACTCTCGCTCGCTCGTCACGAACTCTTGTCTCCGTCACAAACTCTCGACTCTCGCTTGCTCGTCCAGAACGATCATCACGAGATTTGGTCTCTTCTCGCTCAGCCCAGTCTTTGGCAACAGCACGCCGCCGTCATCATCCTCTTTCATCCTTGTACCGCCGGTGAAGCCGCCGTCATCATCTCCCTCTAGATCAAGCCGAACTGTCGGAGTTTCAACCGTGATCCTGAGGAAGAAGACAGACAACTCGAAATCCGGTTATTGTGGTTCAATTTTGGTCCTCTTTATTGTCGTAATCCACCATGAAAGAGGAAACAATTTTGGTTGTGTTTTCATAGAACCATCATTCACTAGAAATTTGTTTGCTGCCCTATAATTTTATTGTTTCTAAAATATTTGTAGAATGAGTTTGTTATAGGAATCAGTTTTCCAGGAATGATTTTAAAAATTGGAATTGTATCATACGATTTTTCAATTCTTGAGACAAGGAGATTGAAATTGTATTAATTGAATTTGCCGCGTAAATGTTTTATGACCACAGATTTGTTACAAAGTTGTGACAGATTTTTCTACTTCAAGGTTGTGACAGGTTTTTTTTTTTCAGATATGGAATCTTCAAGCGGAGCGAAAAAGGATTATTTTAGACGAAATTTTCCGAATGGCAGAATGCCTAAAAAGTTTAGGAGCCCGAATCACAATGCTCATTTCTCTAGTCTCGCAAGAGTGAAAGAAGAATTGGGCTTAGACGTGTGGAAGAGATTGCTTGAATCACCATTAGCAGTGATTTTGAACCCGTTCATATTTTGGGAAGGCCTTATCCACGAGACTGTTGCTAATCAGTTGGTAACTAAGACGACTCGCGAGTTTTGGACAGTGCTACAAAACCGCCCTATTAGGTTTTATTTGCATGAGTTTTCATTACCGGTCTGAATTGTGGGCCATTCGATGAGACCCAACTGGATATTGATCATGCGCCTTTTTGGGATGAAATGAAAATCTCTTTAGTTTGGTCACCTAACACAAACGAGTTGCTGGATCTGTTGCAAACATGTCGGTCGTGAAGTTTGGAGAAGAGGCTTATGGTCGCTAGGTTAGTCATCGTGTCGGTTGTTATCTACGAGAAGTCTCATTTTTTTTGGATTCCTATTGACACCGCGAGACTGGTTCTTGATGAGGATTGTTTTCAGAATTATCCATGGGGAAGAGTGGCATTTGAGAGTTTGTCGGATGGTCTCTTCAATATGAGTCTCGATGAACGTAAGGACTCATATAACATTCGTGGATTTATACAAGTTCTACAGATATGGTTGTACGAGTCCATTCCTCTCATAGGAGAGCTGTTTGGAAGGCGCAAACAAGACGCATAGATTCCTTTGTTGTCTTATGTTGGATATCGTAAGCATAAGCTGGAATGGCATAAGATTTTGCCTGATGACGAGTAAAAACATGGGAAGGTATGCATTTTTTCTTTAATGTTGTATTCCTTTGGTTATTGATTATACATGGGAAGGTGACTAATTTGTTGTACTTATTTATTGTGCTAGCTACGTGTAGAACACTTTATTGGTAAACCAGCAGAGGAGATTTATCTTAAATGGACTCCGGCTGAGGAAGTAGATAGACAAGTTGACAATCTGATACAAGACATAGTTAATGGCCCGTTTGACTCGACATTTTGGGAAGTGGATATTATGGCAGCCAAGAGTAAGAGAAAAAGGAAAAACAAAGTGATTATTGATGAGGATGATGCAAAGACCACGATTGCTAAGAAGTTAAAGAAAACTGAAGAGGTTGCATCCGCAAAGAAGAAAACACAACTGGTAAGTTAAAGTTGAAAACTATTTGAAAAAACCAGTAAAATTATGTGTTGTGATTTCTGGTTTGATGTACTGATTTTCTATATTTTAAGGCTCCCGAGGATGGCCACGGAAGGCATGATGGTGATCCCACATTGGCGGGCGTATTGAAGCTCCTAGAAACCTTGACGGAGAAGGTCATTACCATGGACACAAACCTTCCTAACAAGGTTGCAAACCTGGTGGAATCAACTGCTGATGATAGGATTGAGGCAAAAATTGCACCTATGGAGGCAAGAATTCAGAAGAAGTTTGATTAACTTGATAATGAACTGAGGCTGTTGAGACAACAAACTCAGTCCGTTTCTAAGGAAGCAACAAACTCAGTAGAAGATGATGAGGTGTGTTGTGTTTATACACTTTCGTACGTTTGTGGTAGATTTGTTTATGTGTGATGGTAGTTTTGTTTATTTTGGTGGCAAATTTTTTATTGATGTGGCAGATTTATTTACGTTTGATGGCAGTTTTATTTATTTTGGTGGCAGATCTTTTTTATTGTTGTGGCAGATTTGTTTACGTTTGATGGCAGTTTTATTTATTTTGGTGGCAGATTTTTTATTGTTGTGGCAGATTTATTTTTGTTTGATGGCAGTTTTGTTTATTTTGGTGCAGAGTTTTTTTTTTATTGTTGTGGCAAAATTGATAACGTTCACTTGATTTTGTGTTTCTCTATCTTGTCAGTCATGGTTGGTGATGGATGCCAAGGTTACATCCCAGTATCGACGTATTAAACGTGTTGTGAAAATGTTAAGAATGGAACAAAACGAGAGGAACCCGATAAGAAGAAAGAAGTAAAGGAAATAGCAAAGCTGAGAGGGAAGGGAAGCAAGCAAGTGTCAAAGCCGCAAGCGAAAAAAAGAAGAAAAAGAGAAGAAAATCAAGCAAGTGTCAAAGCCGCAAGCGAAAAAAAGAAGAAAAGGAGAAGAAGGAAATCAAGCAAGTGCCAAAGCTGAAAGGGAAGAAAGAAGCAACATAGAAGAAAGAAACTAAGAAAGGGGCAAAGCCGAAAGTGAAGATAGAAGAGACGGAGAACAAAGAAAACGAGGATGCCGATTCTGTTACTTTAACAGATCCAAAAGAGTTTGTAGGTACATGAAGGTAATGATGATGGAGATGAAACAATTTCCAACAGCGTCATAATGGGAGCTTACGCTTCAGATGCAATATATAATCCGATTGTGGAGGTGGAGGTGGAGGTGATCAAGTTTGAGAAATTGCAGGAATACATTGCAAAGGATGGGTATGTTCAATTAGCATTGTTCCACACTACCTATATATTCATCACACTCTAACTTGTCATTGAAATTGTTTTGTACTGATGAACGTGCTCACGAGTTTTACAAAGCTATTATAACTCCAAGGAAATCAAGGCCACATACAACTTACGGATGGTTATCTTTTGAGGTTACCATTTATAATTTCTCTAAGTAATGTTGTTTCAGTTTTCATACTTCTTTCTTTGTAATACAGTTTTTTTTTTTTTTTTGTGAACAACATATCGAATTATGTCTTGTCATGTTTCAGAAAAGGTCTGCCCGTGATCTTACACCTTTTTTCTCTTCACGGATTGCGTTTCTAGGCCCCTACACCACTAGCTCCATTGTTCTTGACTTCAAGAATTTTAAAGCTACAACATTTTATTGGAAAGACTCTTATTTGAAGTTGTTCAACGGAGAGTACCCGAAACAGGAAGCCACAAACAAGAAGTGGATTGATGATGTGGACATGTTATTTGTTTGTCATAACGTCAACGGAAACCATTGGGTGGCTTTCGATATCAGATCGGTAGAGTGTCAAATAGACGTTTATGACAATATTCCATTGGAATCGAGGGATAAAGTTATTAGCCATGCATGCTTGCCATTCTGCAAGATGATTACTGCCTTGATTACTGCCTTGATTAACCATATGCGTCCCACGAAGAGTAGGAAGAAGAAGTATACACAATTCAAGATTAAGAGAGTGAGAGGCATTCCCCTGAATGAAGATCCTGGAGATTGTGGCGTTTACGCTCTAAAGTACATTGAGTGTCTTGATCTAGGAATCAGGTTTGATGAGTTATGTGATGCTAACATTCAGAGATTACGTGAGAGGCTAAGTACTGAATTGTATGATGAGCTACCGGATGACGTAGATTATGGTCTCCCATTTGATGAAGACCATGGTGACGTGGAGAAAATCACGGGCATATAGTGTCTTGTATTTTGTGAATGAACTTGATATGATGTTTGATTTTTCGTTGTTTGGATGATGATAAACGATTGTACCAGATTTCTTTATTCGTGGTAGCATATTTTGTTTTTTGTTACGGCAGATTTAATTTTTATGGCATATTGACGAAGATGAAGAAATGATAAACACTATGTTAAATCTGTTGAACGAAAGTCTTAACATTTACCTAGCAAGTCCTACTATTTGGGGGGTTTCATAAAATCCAGTTAATATCTTGTGACATATTAAACATAGTGCCACTAGATCTCTTGGTGGCATATTTGTGCATTTGTAGCAGATTTATTTATCTGTGGCAGCAAATTTGTTTATCTGTGGAGAAATGGCAAATGTCAATTAAACCAGGTGCATATTTATGGAAAAATGGCAAATGTCAATTAAACCAGGTGCATAATCTAAGAAACTAAGATCGAGAAAGTGTAAGAAATGTTGAATGAAAGACTAAACATTTGCTTTGCAAGTCCTACTATTATGACCAACTCCATTACATTTCGAACATGTGCTTTGTTTTCTTGGACGCTTTTTTTCCACCCCTATCTCCAAGGCTGATTTCATACGACCTTTTTAGGCAAGAACCATCGGGTCTTATTTTTTACATGAACCATAATTTCATAATTTCCCGATGGGTTTCGAACCAAAAGAGGCAAAGCCTCTTCAGTTGCAACCTCTGTTGGTAGTGGTGTATTTGGATCACTCGGCGATACTGGACCATGATATGTTTTCCGCAAATATGAAACGTTAAAGTATAGATCAACTAGAAAAATTCGGGATTTTTTTCCTTAAACGCAGCGGCAATGGCGTGAACACATGGTAACTTCTCCAAATCAAACCTACGGCATGAGCACTTTTTCTCCGTTAAATTGACAACATGCATCATCGATTCATTTGTCACCTGAAACTGATTCGTATCAATTGCTTGTACTGTAAGGTGCTTTGCGTATGCCACACGTGCCTAATTCAAACACATAACTAATTAGCAATGTGTGCCCTGAAAATAGAAACATAGTACTATTCATTGAACAAAGAAAATAAAAATATAGCGCACCTCCATGAGCTTCTCCACTCCACGTGTCAATCTTGTTTTTGTTGCCAATGCATCATTATTGTTGTGATGTTGTATCTGTTGCCGGGAAAATGAACACGCGTCCAAGTACTCAGCTCAGCCCTTTGCAGATAATCATGTAACACTGGATTCACCGCTTCATTCTGACAAAAAATGGTCTCAAAATCTATCAGGCGAAACGCATTAGCCACTTTTTTTACTAACCCAAATGCCTCACCGCCTTTAAATCGTACTAGTATATTCTTATATAGATGATACGTGCAAATTCCATGACCGGCCATTGGATATACCTTTCCTATTGCATTAACAATTGATTTGTGTCGATCAGAAATAATTGCAAGACCTTCATCGTCATGTATAACAAGACTGAGTTGTTCGAAGAACCATTCCCATGACTCATTGTTCTCGGTGTCAACAACTGTAAAAGCTAAAGGAAAAATCAGAAAGTTTCCGTCCTGTGATGACGCAGTTAGTAATGTTCCTTTGTATTTTCCCTGAAGAAACGTGCCATCAACAACAATCACTTTACGACAGTAAGGAAAGCCACTCAAACTTGCACCAAACGAGAGGAAGAGGTATTTAAATCATTGCTCATCATCAACTACAAGACGAGTAAGTGTTCCGGGGTTTGTTTTCCTAATCGCATATAGGTAAGCATGTAATTCAGCGTAACCATTCTCTGGAGTGCCCAACACCAAGTTCCTAGCAGCTATCAATACGTGCCTAGCCTTCCAATACTCCATCTGTAAGCAAACAAAGAAAACCTGACGTCATAAAAAATCTGCCATCACTAAAAATAATTCTGTTGTACGAAAAACAAATCTGCTGTAAGTGAAATAAGTCTTTCGTCAAATAAAAAAAACAGCCACGGAAAAAAAAAAACAGACCTCAATCTTAAATGTGTTTCTCATTGCATCAACCACAGCTATAGGCTTAATGGTTGGACCAACCCCACCAACGTAATCCTTATACAGTAACCTGAGTACCTCCGGAGTTGCTTGTCTTGAACGGGCAGAACACTCAGTAATGGAACATGTATGTTCGTCTTTTACTATCCGCACACAAAATTCAGTTGAGTCTCCAATTTGTGAAGCTCTGACTCTCCATGTGCAGCCATCAACCCAACAATTAACAATGTATAAATCTGTTGCAGACCTATCCACATCAAAATCGAACTTAATACTGATAGGATCTTCAATCTTGTTTCAAGCTCATCTTTCGTTTTATATTTTTGACCAAAGGCAATATTCTGGGAATCCAAAATCCAACTTAGCATTCAAGTGCACTCGATTCAATCTTGCACTTAATAGTTTTGACTTATTTTTTCCATCTTCGTGTGGTAGTCTTCCCAACAAACTAAAGTCCTCATCGTCCGATGTCACTCCATCTGAATCATCACAATAGTAAAATCTGTATTCCTGATCTTCCTCCTCCTCACTGTTGTCGTGTGTGGATGATATACCTCATATTTTACCGGTTTTTATCATAATAAACGTATAATT
>OVAP01007057.1:0-11128 GCA_900406295.1 Aurinia saxatilis
TGCAAAACCAAACCAAAGCTTTTAAGACACCAAACATTCAATCTTGAAAGCCTTTAACACACACCAAACTTTCAATCTTGAAAGCATTTAATACACGTCTAGATAATTAAAATGCAAGTAATAGTAACATGAGCATTCAAGTTTCTGTCTTTAATCATAGAAGTCATCAAAACGACACATTTGCTACTCAATTTCAAAGCAATGAGACCATTCACGTTTCTGTCTTTTATCATAGAAGTCATAATCCAGAGACACAATAAAAAAAGAAGTTAAACATCAAATAGCTTTCCAGTCCTATATTCCAAGTAGCTAATCTTATCCTCATCACTAGGAAATGCTATGAATCCTTATCGATTTGATGCATCCGCTATAGGATGATCGATCGCTGCTCGATGAAATGATGACCACTTCTTCAATCCGGGCAAATTATTAAGAATTTCCAACACATGCTCCACGCTATACGAATACTCACGCTCCAACATCTGTTCCGCTAATTTATTCTTCTTTTCAAGAATTGCATTTCGTGTCACAGAAGCCGAAGCCTTGCGCTTCTTATTTTTTTCGAAGATCCAGCTTTGTCTTGTTTTTCTGAAATTGACACCTCTCTATCAACAGACTCACATTCATCTTCATCTTCTTCAACCACTCTAGAATCTAAACTATTTTCTCCCAGTTGGGCACTCCACCCTTCTTCTCCAGTCACGGTAACAGCACCAAACTCCTCGTTAAGCAAATCCAAGTTAGGAGCCAAGTTATCTTCACACCACTGAGCACCAGGTCATTCCTAAAACCATAAATATACTTTAGAGAGAGACAATTAAGGAAGATAACAGCACATATGTCTGAGTGTTTAGGTTAGATACTCAAAATAAACAACCAAAGGGTAATCCAAAAAGAAAAGGAATGTGAATTACCGCTATACGGTCATCCCACCAAGAATCAGACATGTCTAGTCTTCCCGCAGCATCATAACCAAGTCCAGTTCTATTATGAACTAGCCTCTTCCATCTTTTATGAACTCTCCTACTAGTGTCATACTTGTTCTTGAATTTGTCCCATATGAGTGTCTCCCCAAATCTTTCTGCAAACTTCTTTATGATGCATGCTTTTCTAGATGGATTCATTCCAGATTTCGGTCTATTTCCCTTTTTTCTCTTTTCAGCATATAGTTGAAATCCTCATCGGTCCATTTCTAAATATCAACTCTCATTATGCACGGAATCAGAAAACTAGCTCGAAAAAAAACAGTCATAATACAAACCAAGAAATCAGAGCACTTACATCAGTAGTATTACTCATGCTTCTTGTTTAACTGTGGTCCTTGATTAAACCTGAAAAGCAATTAAAAATACATGATGAGATATTATACATGAAGATGATTTCATTATACATGAAGCAATCTGAGATGACTTAGTATTTAACAAGGTAAAGGAGATGATTTCATTATACATGAAGCAATATGAGATTATCAATAACTTGAAAGTTGAAACCATGACTAAAGAAATTGAAAAACAAACGATACAATTTGGTACAGGAAAAAAATATACGAATCTTGATATGGAAAATGATATTTAACAACTAAACCAGATTTATCAAATAATAAGGATAGGTAGAAGAAAGACACTTGTTTTTTTCAAGAGAAACGGGACTTGTAAAACAATCTCTCAAAATTAAAGATACCCTACACGGGAACAATAATATGTGAACCTAGACTGATTAGTTCATAAATGGTATAGGTTTTGGGGATTCACTGGTTGTGCAACCACCACTAACATATAATCAGAAGCTAAAACAAAGCCGCTTGAGCCACATGACTAGCCTTCAACACTACACCTTAAACCCAGGTTAAAAAATCAAATCTTTATGAAAACAACAATTAATCGAGATTAACCAAAATGCAAGTGAACAATCACTCCACCAAACCCACAAAACTCAGAACAGTGTGAAAACAATCGAATCAAAATTACTAATAGTTCCACAGATAATCAATAAACGTGGATTGATAGAGAGAGGAAAGAGACCGACTTTTTTGCACCGGAGCTAAGACCAGGAGTAGAAGAAGCGAGGCAGAGGAACTTGGGAGATATGAAAGTTCAATATGTGAACAATCAAAAACCCACAACGAATCCACAAATAAGAGACAATAAAACGAAAGTTCAAAGCAAACCTGGATCAAAGTTGAAATCTGTAGAATCTCTCAAATGTTGGATTTGTACAGCGTAGAGAGATAAAAGAGTTGGATCTGAACGGAGAAGAGAGCGAAGATCGAGGCCTCGTCTTCGGTGGTTCACCGATAAACCTCGCCGGAAACCTAGAATTTGGTTTCTCTGCTCTTCTTAGTTCTTAGTGGCAGAGAACATATAACGCGTCTTAGGTTTAGGTCGTTATGAAATTCTAAAGGTGAACTGAGGCCAGTTTAGTCTTTTCGTACTTTTTTCTTTTAAATCGCAGGAGAATATGATCGCATCGCTAAAATAGAGTTGCGGCTGAAATTTAGGATCGCTGATCGTAGCGATTGATCGCAGCGATTGGTCGCAGGAGCTGCGATTGACAAATGAATGGAACCCAGTCGCAGCCGCCGATCGCTATCGCTAGCGACTATGAAACGAACATGGCCATATACAATTTTATTCTTTTTTTGTTTGATAGTGCCAAGATTATCGAAAGTTTTTGTTGTTTATTCATCGACACAATATACAAGATTATATAGGTTACAGAGGCGGTTAACCCTAGGACAACTACTAGTTACATTATTATGAAATCTCAATCTAGGTCCAATACAGATTAATGGTAATCCATTATTGCCAAATCCAATACTCCCTCTCAAAATGGAGCGTGGAAATCTTAAACGTTCATTTTGCCGAGTAAGTAAAACAGTTGAGGACTGCCCAATGCCTTTGTTAACATGTCTGCTAGTTGGTCTGTCGTCCGTACATGAGGTGTAGCGATAGTTCCATCTTGAACCGTGTCACAAACGAAATGGCAATCTTCTTCAATATGTTTGGTATATTCATGAAAAACTGGATTAGCTGGAATATGACGAGCTGCTTAACTATCACAGTACATGGCCATGGGATCTTTATGAGAAATGCCGAGGGTGCCCAAGAGCTCTTTCACCCATAAGAGTTCACAAAGTGTAAATGCCATAGCTCGATATTCATCTTCTGCAGATGAGCGTGAGATGGTTTTCTGTTTCTTTGTTTTCCAGGAGATGAGAGATGCACCAAGTAGAACAACGTAGCCGGTGACAACGCCGCGTGAGGGGACATCCTGCCTAATCTGAGTCACAGTAGGCGGATAATGTAAGATCATTCGAGGAGCTTAGGAGAATACCTTTACCAGGAGTTCCCTTTAAATATCGTACAACACGAAGAGCAGTCCCCCAATGTTTGAGTCGCGACTGTGTTAAAAACTGAGCTAGCGTATGAACTGCGTAACTTAACTCGGGTTTAGTGACTGCCAAGTAAACTAAGCGACCCACCAACCGTCGGTACTTGGCAGGATCCGTGAAGAACTTCCCATTAGCACGAGCCAAAGTGTGATTTTTTTCCATGGGAAAGCTTGCCAACTTGGAACCTAGTAAGCCGCATTCGGAGACAATGTCTAGAGCGTATTTTCGTTGGGACAAGTAAATCCCTTCCTTTTCTCGAGACACTTCAATCCCCAAAAAAATTTCAGAGGACCCAAGTCTTTCATGTGAAAGAATTGGTTCAAGTAGGACTTAAAACACGAAATCATCTTAGAATTGTCGACAACCACAATTAAATCGTCAACATATACCAAAACAAATATCGTGGAGCCACCTCGTATCAATGTAAACAACGAGTAATCCTTGTAATTCTGTTTGAACCCAAAATCTTTGAGAGCCATAGAGAGCTTTGCAAGCCAGCACCGTGGAGCTTGTTTAAGTCCATATAAAGACTTGTGTAGTTTACAGACTTGGTTCGGTGCTGATGAGGACATCGAACCACCTAGTCAAATCATCCAAGCTCCTCAAGTACCAAGCGAACCCATGACCAGGAGCAGGAGTAAAGACATAGAAAATAAGTTCAATATCTTCTTAGCTCAGCTGGAACATGAAGGACTAATCCCCCTTGATCAATTTGAAGCCATGCGACTAATTCCATTGGAGAACTCAGAATTGAAGGCTGTCTTCAATCAAGTGCTCACGACGACTCAGAATGTTTCAGGAGGCTAGCCACATACCAAATTAAAGCTCTTTGGGTCATCTTTCCAGATCATCAAAGATCACCTGAATTGGACTTACTAAACTCCCCGAAAAGGCCAAACAGTGACTGCATGTCCAGTGGATCCTATCATATCCAATAAGGACAAATGGGCTCTCTTCATACCCAAATATGAAGTGCACTTAAGTATGATTTCCTTAAGCATGGAGGATCTGTAGGAAGGTTCTAAATCAGCTAAACTATCTCTTGCTAATGGAGAATCAAGCTTGAAGGCTAAGAGATAGAATTTACTCTATTTAGACCCCTAGATTAGCTCCTTTTGTTTAAGTATTTTCCTTGATTTTTGTTGTGTTTTTTTTTTCTTCCAGGATGATTGTGTTTTTCCCTTTAATTTAGCTTTGAACCTGGCTATATAATGCCTTGAATTGTAGTCCTTTTTCACCTTTGATTAATAAAATTACTTATTTTTTGTTTATACCAAGTTTTCTCTCTATTTCTTGTGAGCGAGTCCAAGTCTAGAGTGTCATAGAAGTATCAGAAAGCTTACACACTTGTTGTGGTTTTTTTCAATCCACATCTACCTCCACTTTATCCCGGATTAACTAGAGAGGTCCTTAAACCAGCTAGTGATCCAACCCTTGTTGTGTCAAGGCCCTTGGAGCTTATATCATTTTTGGTATCAGAGCCTATAGATCCTTAACCGCCAGGTTGTTTCTATCTTTTATCTTTTTATTTTTGCAAATTGTTTTCATTTATTTGATTCATAAAAAGAAAAAAAAATTGTTCTTACTGATTTTTTCGTAGTTGCAGTTTTTTTGTTGTTGTTCCTTTTCATTCTGTTTAAAAAAAAAAAAAAACTCTTTTGTTTCATTTATATTAGTATTGATATTTTTTATTTTTAAACAAAACAAAACAATTGTTTCAATTATTTTTTACATCATTTTAGTTCATTTGTTTCTTGAGTTTTTACCATTGTCTTGTTTGAATTTGTTCATTTCTTTCCTTTAAAAAAAAAACATTTGTATTTGATTTGAGTATTGATCATTTGCATTCTAGTGATTGATTTTTAATATTTGAAACTATCGTTCATTTGATATATCATTTGTTTGATAATTTACTATAATCTACAAGATCAAATTTCCGACTACTTTGGTACCTTAATTTAATTTTCTTTCAGGTACCATGGTTGAGAATACGGAGGATGATAATTCTCCTATGATGGTGATGCTGAGAGCTGTTCAACAGCAACTCCAAACCATGGATCAAAGATTAAACCGTGTGGAAGAACCGAATGCTAATGCGAGAGAAAACCACCAAGAAAACAATCGAAGAAGAAGGGGTCAAAGAGATCAAAATCTGGAAGAAGAGCTTCCTAGACCAAGAGCTATGAAAAAGAAGCTTAAGGCTCCTACATTTGCTGGAAGAGTAGATCCCGAAGCATATCTAGACTGGGAGCAAAGGATGGAACACATCTTCGTGTACTACAACGAGCAAAGGAGGCTAGCATTAGCCGTAGCTCAACTCACATATCATGTCTTATCATGGTGGGATCGTGAGGTTTGTGATAGAAGAAGAAGTGGCACCCCTCAAATCAATACTTGGAGAGAGATGAAGCAGTTGATGAAGAAGAGGTATGTGCCTACATACTATCACCGAGACCTCCAAAANAAAAGAAATTCCGGAAACTAGTCCAAGGAAATAGTAGCGTGGAGAAATACTTTGAGGATTTTGAGCATCTACGGAACAGATTAGAACTTGAAGAAGATGCCGAGACCATCATGGCTCAGTTCCTAGATGGGTTAGATGAAAGGGTTAGTCGTAAGGTAGAAAGGCTTCACTATCACGATTTGAAGGATATCTTACACCATGCCATACAAGCCGAGCAACACATCAAGAAGAAGGTTTCCACTATGAGAAAGTCTAAGAATGTTCAATATTAGGAACAAGGTCGTGCCAAGCCATAAAACAAGCCAAGCGTCCAATCTAAGCCCTTAGACAAAGGCAAGGTTGTTGCTATTGACTCTCGATTCAAATCTAAACCATCCGAACCTAACCAAGGTAAGTTTTCTAACCCAAACACATCTAGAACATGTGATATAACTTGTTTTAAGTGTAAGGGCCGAGGTCATATGGCTAGAGAATGTCCCAACCAAAGGGTGATGATTCTCACGGATGTGGCTGACTACGAGTCACAAGATGAAGAAGATGCTATCATGAATGATGCTGAAGGTGATGAGGTTAATTGTGATGCTGAATATGGAGAGTCCCTGGTAATAAGACGTGCCTTGAACCTCACGGTTCATCCCGATGAGGTAGCTCAAAGAGGGAACATTTTCCATACTCGTTGTACCATCCGAGAAAAGATATGTAATTTGATTATTGATGGTGGCTCATGTACTAATGTTGCTAGTGAGTATATGGTCTCTAAGCTAAGTCTTGAAAGGACTAAACATCCTCATCCATATAAACTAAGATGGCTTAATGACAAGGCTGAGTTAAGGATCACCTATCAAGTACAAGTACCATTCAAAGTGGGAAAGTATATGGATTCGGTTTTGTGTGATGTGGTTCCTATGCAAGCTTGCGTATCAAATTTATTTGGTACCAGGTGCATCATTGCCTAACCGAGCCGCTTATCGAGTTAACCCCGAAGAGGCTAAGGAGTTAGAGAAGTAAGTCAATGATCTTTTGGAAAAGGGCTATGTACGTGAGAGCCTTAGTTCATGTGCTGTACCCGTCCTCTTAGTGCCAAAAAAGGATGGGACATGGAGGATGTGTGTGGATTGTCGAGCTATCAACAAAATAACCATCAAATACCGACATCCAATACCAAGGTTAGCTTATATGCTTGATGAGCTTCTGGTTCTAATGTGTTTTCTAAAATTGACCTTAGGAGTGGATATCATCAAGTAAGAATGAAAGAAGGTTATGAGTGGAAAACGGCTTTCAAGACCAAAAATTGTCTTTACGAGTGACTAGTTATGCCATTTGGACTCACCAATGCACCAAACACCTTCATGAGGCTCATGAACCAAATTTTAAGACCTTTCATTAGTAAGTTTGTACTGGTATACTTTGATGATATACTAATTTATAGCCCTACAATTTTTTATCACATAAGTCATTTGGAACAAGTCCTTAAGACACTTCAAAAGGAAGGCCTTCATGCCAACCTTAAGAAGTGCACATTTTGCAGTAATGAACTTGTGTTTTTAGGATTTATTGTGAGTTCACAGGGCCTAAGAGTGGATCAAGAGAAGGTTAAAGCGATCCAAGAGTGGCCAACTCCAACCAACATAAGCCAAGTTAGGAGCTTCCATGGTTTAGCTAACTTTTATAGGAGGTTTGTGAAGGAATTTAGTACTATTGTTGTACCACTCACTGTTGTTATTAAGAAAGATGTGGGATTCAAGGGGGCAGGAGCTCAAGAGCAGGCTTTCAAAGCTCTTAAGGATCGGTTATCAAATGCTCCTCTTTTAGCTTTACCCGATTTTGCTAAAACGTTTGAAATTGAGTGTGATGCTTCAGGATTAGGCATTGGAGTTTTTTTTACCCAAGGAGGCAAGCCAATAGCCTACTTCACCGAGAAACTTAGTGGTGCAACTCTCAACTACCCCACATACGATAAGGAGTTGTATGCTTTAGTTCGGGCAATGGAAACATGGCAACATTATTTACTCGCGAAGGAGTGTGTGATCCACACAGATCATGAGACCTTAAAGCATCTAAGAGGTCAAACTAATTTGAAGAGAAGGCATGCTAAGTGTCTAGAGTTTATAGAGACATTCCCTTATGTCATCAAGTACAAGAAGGGGAAAGATAACATTGTAGCCGATGCACTTTCAAGAAGACACACGCTTATATCCACTATGGGTGCAAAGGTTCTTGGTTTTGAATTAATTATTTATTTGCATGAGACTGATCCTGATTTTGCCGAGAGTTACAAAGGACAAGGAAAGGGAGCCTATGGATCTTTCTATACCCATAATGGCTATCTCTTCAAGGATAAACGACTATGCATCCCACAATGTTCATTAAGAGATCTCCTAGTTCGAGAAGCTCATGGAGGAGGATTAATGGGTCACTTTGGTGTGGACAAAACCTTAATTATGCTTAGAACATTTCTTTTGGCCACACATTAAGAAAACAGTGAAAACTTTCATTGCAAGATGTATCACTTGCAAGCGAGCAAAGTTTAGAGTCCAACCCCACGGTTTGTATCTTCCTTTACCAATTCCTACTTCTCCTTGGGTTGATATTTCCATGGATTTTGTGCTAGGTTTGCCTAAGATCAAGAATAAAGACTCAATCTTTGTGGTGGTGGACCGATTTTTCAAGATGGCTCATTTCATTCCATGTACCAAAACCAATGATGCAACCCAAACCGCAGATCGTTTCTTTAAAGAAGTGGTTAAATTGCATGGAGTTCCAAGGACAATTGTCTCGGATAGGGACACCAAGTTTCTTAGTCATTTTTGGAGAACCTTGTGGAAGAAGCTAGGAACCANCGAAGAAGCTAGGCACCAAGCTACTTTTTTCCACCACGTGTCATCCACAAAGTGATGGCCAAACTGAAGTGGTCAATCGTACTCTTGGAACACTTCTAAGAGCAACAATAAGGAGAAATCTTAAAACTTGGCTTGCAGCCTTACCTTTTGTTGAATTTTCTTACAATAGAGCTACCCATAGTGCCACACTAATGTCACCTTTTCAGGTTGTGTACGGGTTCAATCCCAATACTCCTTTGGATCTTACACCACTTCCACAAAAGGAGATTTTGAATTTCGATGGCGAGAAGAAATCCGAGTATATTAAAAAGCTTCATCTCAAGGTTAAGGAGAAACTTGACAAAACCAATAAGCAACTTGTCAAAGCAGCTAACAAGGGCATGAAACAAGTATCTTTTGAAGTTAGGGAATGGGTTTGGTTACACATGAGGCCAGAGAGGTTCCCAACCCAAAGGAGTTCTAAGCTTTCACCTCGAGGAGATGAACCTTTCAAGATCTTAGAAAAGATCAATGATAATGCTTACAAGCTAGAACTTCCACGTGAGTTTCAAGTATCCAACACCTTTAATGTTTCTGATCTAGCTCATTTTGTTGTAGGTGAAACAGTTTTGGGGTCAAAACCTTTTGAAGAGGGAGGGAGTGATGAGGACATCAAACCACCTAGCTAAATCATCCAAGCTCCTCAAGTACCAAGCGGACCCATGACCAGGAGCAGGAGTAAAGGCATAGAAAATAAGTTCAATATCTCCTTATATTAGCTGGAACATGAAGGACTAATCCCCTGCGTGCTGCAGACCACGATTATGGCAGCGACGTCTCCGCGGGCGTATCAAAGGCCCGGGCTTAGTCAGTTTGAAGCCATGCGACTAACTCCATTGGAGAACTCAAAATTGAAGGCTATCTTCAATCAAGTGCCCACGATGACTCAGAATGTTTCACGAGGCGAGCCACATACCAAATTAAAGTTCTTTGAGTCAGCTTTCCAGAACATCAAAGATCACCTGAATTGGGCTTACCAAACTCCCCGGAAAGGCCAAACAGTGACTGTATGTCCAGTGGATCCTATCATATCCAATAAGGACAAATGGGCTCTCTTCATACCCAAACATGAAGTCCACTTAAGTATGGTTTCCTTAAGTATGGAGGATCTGTAGGAAGGTTCTAAATCAGCTAAATTATCTCTTGCTAATGGAAAATTAAGCTTGAAGGCTAAGAGATATAATTTACTCTATTTAGACCCCTAGAGTAGCTCCTTTTGTTTAAGTGTTATTTTTCTTTGATTATTGTTGTATTTTTCCTTTTATTTCTTGCAGGATGATTGTGTTTTTCCCTTTAATTTAGCTTTGAACCTGGCTATATAATGCCTTGAATTGTAGTCTCTTTTTTTTCACCTTTGATTAATGAAATTACTTGTTTTTGGTTTATACCAAGTTTTCTCTCTACTTCTTGTGAGCAAGTCCAAGTCTAGAGTTCATAGAAGTATCAGCAAGCTTACACACTTGTTATGGTNTCATAGAAGTATCAGCAAGCTTACACACTTGTTATGGTTCTTTTCAATCCATATCTACCTCCACCTTATCCCGGATTAACTAGAGAGGTTCTTAGACCAGCTAGTGATCCAACCCTTGTTGTGTGAGCTTATATCAGGTGCAGTAGGAGTCAAACCGGGAGGAAGTTTCATGTATACTTCTTCTTCCAAGTCCCCATGTAGGAACGCATAATGTACGTCCATTTGATAAATTTTCCAATTCTTTGCAGCTGCGACACCAGAACGATGGGAACAGTAAATAGTTTGACAACTGGTGAAAATGTTTCCTTGTAATCAACGCCTGCTTCTTGCTTATTACCGAGTACCACGAACCTGGCTTTATATTTTTCGATGGTACCATCCAATTGAAACTTGATTTTGTATATCCATTTGCTGCCCAAAGCTTGTTTATCAGGTGGTAAAATGGTGAAGGACCACGTCCCATTGATGTCATGAGCATCGAATTCTGACGACTTGGAATTCCTCTAAATTTCAAGCATCACAGCTTTGTTATATGAAGATGTTTCTTGATTAGCAGTGATCGCTGCTGCAAATAATTGTTGTGAGACAGATAAACGATGGCAAGACATGTATTTAGTCAAGGGATACATGGACATACCAGAAAGCTTTGATGGTGTGGGAGGTGCAGAGTGAGAGGGTTTATCAGCTGCTTGTGCAGAGTACAGAACATAGGGAGAGAGAAGCACAAATTGCTTCCTTGTACGCAGGCCACGACCAAGTGGTTCCTCCTCTAACGAAACCGTAGGAGCCACACTGGTGGATCACCGAGAGTCTCACCCGGAGACATAATTATCTCATACGATGTAGCAACATGATGTGGCTCAGGAAGCACTCCACTACAAGAAAACACAGAGATTGCGACGGAAATTTGCGACGGAAATTAG
>OVAP01007059.1:0-11127 GCA_900406295.1 Aurinia saxatilis
ATTAAATCCTCTTTTTTGGTAATATATTTTAAACTTTTGCCAAAAAAAAAACTCTGTTCACATTAGCACTCTCTCATGTTTATCAACGGTTTGGCTACGAAAGAAAGAGCCCAACTCAGTACATGTCAATGTTTAAAAGCAAACAAAGAGTGTATATGTGCCACAACATGATATGTTTTTAACAACCTGTTTTCATCCTATTAAAGAAAAGCTGACAACGACTCATCTTCCGCGTTAGGGTTCATTGTTTCAAGACGCTATATATTCAATACTAAAAAATATCTATGGAGAGTAATTTTCTGTCGTTTCCTCTTTTAATCTCAACGTCTCTTCTTCCGAATGGAAAGTAATTCTCTGTCGTCACGTTTGCAAGGATGTCCATAATTACGCTCGGAGTTGACAAATAACACCGGTCTCGAACGTGTCTACTTTTTGAGAGACGTATCTGACTCTTTGCGATCTCACTTCCTTACTCGAATCGTCGCGGTTTTTTATGGGAAGATTTTAAATGGATCTACATGGATCCAAGTGTATAAGCTTCCTTCTGTATATACGTACACTCTTTTCCCTCGCCTCCGTGGAGATGGAGGAGATCTGGTGGTGCCATGGGAGCTGAATCTCCCAAGAGCATACTTCCCCGATGTGTGGGGTGTCTCTTTCTTCAAGGAGACATCCATCAAGAACATCGGCTATAAGTATCAATCTGGTTATTATCTGCGTCCCCTCATTTTCTAATTTGATTTAGGGCAACAATTCATCTTTTATGTAATAGATATAGATAACTTTTCAAAGATGGATATGATTTGGTTTTCGATAGATCTGATTCATTTTGGATTAAAAGTTGTTTCAGCGTTTCTTAAGGTCTCTTGGTGTATTCACCGGTCTTTAAGAAAATGGCCACTTAGCGATTCTTAAGGTATCTTATCTTCATATCGTTTATACACATTCTGGATATGGATGACCCTTTAGAATTGTGAACACATATATAAACTCTCACAACAAATGTTTCTGTGCAGTTTAGCAGCCAAGGTAAACTGTATTGCATTATAGAGTCTAACTCTCTCTACCGGATGGTGAATTTACGGGAAGTGATCAGCTTAAGTACTATGAGGTATGGAGTTAGTTTCTAAGTCTTCTCAATGTTTTAAATGCTTAACACGTACATGGATATAATGCTCAAGCCTTCAACTAACTGTATATGTTCCAAAACCAGGTGGAAGAATCATAGTTGCAATAGAATGAATGCAGAGGCGTGCTTAATGAGAAGAAGAAAGGGTATGTGCCCAAGGCCAGGCCACTTCTTATTTAAAAAAAAAAAATTAGGTTTATAGTCCTTATAGGTTGATTGGGTAATTTTTTCAAAAACTCATACTTAGTTTTGCTAGAATCTATGCACATGTTGTGGTTTATAATCACACAATATAATAATCTTTATTAATGTGAAGAACTAAAGGTTTTCAAAGTTGAAAGTGATAAAATCTTATTTTCGGTCAACTATGTTACAAGAAAAGTTGAATGCTTTAGTTATTATATCTACAGAGAGAGAATTGGTTCGATAACTCGATTATGCGAGTTTGGTGAATGGTTTTCTAGAGAAAACGAAAGAATTTTTTTGATATAGAATTTATATATATTTGGTTTTATTATTTTTACCATGTTTCATAACAATTTTACAACTCTTTTGATATATTTTAAACAATAAAGGCCACATTAATTCTATTTGCCCAAAGCTTACAAGATTCTAAGCACGGCACTGAATGAATGGTTTTGTGTTTCTGAATGGAACTCTGATATGATGAGGAAAACATGCATAATGAAGTCAGTAGACAAATGTGTTTTGGTTCATGCACTTCCTCTCTTACAAAGTTTTGTTTTACAGTGTTGTGCAAGAGCATCATTACCCATTTGGACGTTAATAAAGTATTGGTACAAACACAAGAAGATATAGGATTGAGTATGAATGGCTATTTTTCATGAAATAATGACACCATTTTCAAGAATATATAATATGAAAGGAGAAACGAGTGTGGCTTCTTTCTCAGCAAGGTAGTGTGCGCTGATTTTTGCAGCATCTTTCTTTTGATTGTTCATAATTATAATATTATGAGTCACGTTGGCAGGAAGACGGATTTGAGTAACAGATGAAAGCACTAAATGAGATATTCTGAAGTGGTTTGGATGGAATTTTGATGACTCTTGCGTAACCGTTCAACAAAGAAGCGAAGAAGAAGAGGGAAACTAGGAGAATAAGTGACATGATGAGTAAGTGGGAGCTGTTAAGAGAAGAGAGATGTCTTTACTTATTCAAAAAAAAAAAAAAAAATTAAGTTTGGACCCTAACTATAACAAAGAGCAAAAATTGGTTGATTTGGTTTTGAAAGTCTTTGGATGCATTCAAATTGTATTTCTTGGGATTCCTTTATCTTTTTCTTTTCTTTTTTTTTGGTCAAGGGGATATATTTAAGATATGTTTACTACTGTACCAAAGCTTCTATATTACAAAGTCGTTGTATTGATCAAGGCAACAGAATCAGACATACAAAACACACTGGATGTCAGTATCTATAAGCCTAGCCAATTCATGTATGACATACAAAACACATTATAAAATTATAAACTTCTATTATTAAAAAAAGATATTATAAACTTCTATCTCTATCTCATGGTTTAGTAAAAAATTGTAGCCAATCAAAGTTGGAAATTGGACGACAATATCTCTGAGTACACAATATATATAACTCATTTGTTCATTCATAATGCATTAAGTTTATGTAAAACACTTAGGGCTTAAAGTGATTAAAAAGTATGCTAGAAATAATTTCTTTGGCTAGACTTGAAATATAAGAATTTGCGGGTAAAAGCTTTGGTTTTTAAAGAGAACCTATGGGCTGCACCTTTTTCAGGGATTAGTTTGGGTTCTCCACAGACTTGGGATCTATCATTAGTTATCAAAAAAAAAATAATAATAAGAGGACCTAAAGGCAATGCTCAAACCAAATTGCAAACCCTAAAATAAGCAAAAGATGTCAAGTATGGTCTTCATTTGTTATTTCAGATAACAAAAATGAAGAGGATCATTAAGAGAGAATTGAAGAACAGATAAAAAAAATTTAAGGTATATTTTAATAAACGTGCAATAAGATATAACCAATTCACATTCTCACTGCTCATAAGCTCCTCTACAAATTTACATTCTTATTTTGCAAGTTTACATTGTTCGAAACTGAATTATTCATCTTAACTTCTAGGTTCGTTTAGGTTCATATTTTTCTTCTTAAATTGTTGCGTACATACTACAAAATATTTTACAAAAACACAATTGTCTAAAAGATGACATTTTTTAAGATTAGTTTTTTTTACATACAATCCACGCGTAGCATGGGACCGAACCCTAGTCAAATATTTAAAAGAGAGGGAGTAAGATTCAACCAATTCACCCTAATTGAGTCTATTTATATTGTGCAGGCAACAATAATCTGTAATCCTTCTTTCTTTCTTTTTTAGTCAACAAACATACAATATATGATAGGACTTGTAGCCTAACGATTGTGCTATGACACTAGCATAAACCACTAACTCGGCGGTAATACTTCTTTCCAATTACTTAAATCTTTAACACATCCTCGCATCCACAACAATTATGAATTATAACGCAACTTTTACAAAGTTAGATTCGTACAATGAAACCATAAGTCTTGCTATCAAGAGAGAAAATTTAGAAATTAAACAACTTGCTTGCTGAGTACAGCCGTTTTGGCCTCAACTAAAAGAGAATACGTAAACGTCAACCACTGTACTTGCACAGGTTTTCGAATCCCATGTACTCATGCCGTTGGAATTTGTTGACCATGTTCACTATTCCCACGCCACCTACACCCAAAGGAACAACGACAAAAAAATCACACATCTAGACATTTTGCATCAATATATCAAAATCTAGACATTTGCTCCCTCTCTGCTTTGTAAAATTTCTTAGAATTACGATATGATTGATTGGGTATGGTGAATCACAGACATGAACACACAAATTAGCAGGAAAAGGAAGAAAAATCAGTTATCATTTACCAAGCGATATTGCACTAATAAAAATCATGGAAGCAAGGATGAAGATGATGAGAGATGCCCGGCCAAGGACTGCAATAAGCCTTCTGACCACATGCTGTCCAACAAACGCTGCAATTGTTGCCACTGCCACAAGGTACAGAGCTGCACAAAAGTAGACGGATACTGAGGATAACATGAAAGTTTAATTGTTCCTGAGGTGAAAAAACAGCCTTATCAAACAGAATGACAGATAACTCACCATACGGAACAGGGAATCGTCTGAGAAGATAGTACTCTACAACAGACATGGATGAAGAGAAAGTCATTGCAAAAGTGGCTGTGGCACTTGAGACCTACCGAAATCCACACGAAAATAAATCCAATAATAAATGAATTTTTTTGGTCTTGTTAAGTTAAATATATTCCAAAGGGACTTGATAAATTCACACCTGTGGTGGGACACCCAGCTCCAAAAACAATGGACCCATGATAAAACCCCCACCTAAACCAAGCAGGCCACCAACTATGCCCGCCAATATACCAAATGTACAGTAAAGAATAAGCTGACTAACAGTAAAGTTTGAGTCTCCTGCCCCCTTAGATGCAATGATTCTTCTACCCTGGTACAAGGCAACTGCTTCGTAGCCTGATACACCAACTGCAACCGGAATCTGCATAATAGTGGTAGGAAAGTGTGAGCATCAACAAGCGGTAAACATGGATATCTCAGGCCAAACCGAAAGTAAAATGATTCTATACCTGTAACAAGTTTATGACCCAGTATGCTACTGAACAAGTAGCTGTATTTTGCTGTTATCAATAAAGTTAAATCATGAACAAGTAATGGTCAACTGATAGATATGTAGAAGTATTTTTAAAATAAAGAAAATTTGTTAACCTTGGTTATCTGCAGTGCTAGGAATACAAGCCAGACAAAACAAAGAAGCCCCAGTTCCTTCCAGTAAACATTTTCAAGAATACTTACCTGCAATCACATCAAGAAGATTAATTGCAACAAAATTTACAGACATAGAACAAGAAGGGAATGGCATTTACCTCTTCTTTCTTGTTATTAACAAGGTTGGTGCTTGGAGCTGCGGGAAGAGGCATGTATTCCACGTCTGAGCCAGATACACCTGGTTAAAAACTTGATAATGTGAGCAGTGGTGGTTGCTGAAGAATGTTGAAGGAACAAAAAATGTCAACTCACCACTTGACTCTAAACGGTTAGCAGCCTCCTGAGAAAAAAGTATTTGATGATTAATAATTGAGATTGATACAGCGTAGCATTACATGATATAACCTCGGGGGTACCTGTTTTTCTATAGTTTCTTTCCTCCAAGTCTCACAACCCTTGAGAAAGGCTTTGGTTGATGTGCCTAGAAAGAGGATGATGAGTAGAACAGTGACCATCCAATCAGGAAAAATGACATTGAAAGCAACCCCAATGCTAATGCCAAGCATGAGCATGGGCTGGATGAGTAGTGCGAGATCATAGTCGATGATTGGCATATCAAGGGTAGGATGCCTTAATCGAAGGTTGTAATACACAGTTGAGACAGCAGCACCCATGATCATGCATTTAGAAATGGCAGTGGCTGATTTAGGATCAAAGCCAATAATCAAGCTGAGCATGGGGACGAAGATTCCACCGCCACCAACACCTCCTACACTACCAAAGGCTGCCCCAAAGAATCCAACAAGAGACCCCAGAACGATTTGCCAGTTGAACTCAAATTCCTGCAAATTTTAACATCATTACATACTAGCTATGTTCGACTAGGACCATAAAGTAGAGAAACTTACGGGCCAGACATGATGATAACCCGATTGATCAGATGCCCACAGAACGAAACTGGAATCACGCAGCCTAGTCCTCCTTGTGCCGGAAACCAAAACAAGAGCTAAGGCAAGACTGATAAAGACCACGATTGCCCATCTGAATTCCGCCATTGCCTTGGATTCGACAGAGGAGGAAGTCGTTTCCACGATCTAATGCATGCAACTCGATTTTATCAATTTGTGTGTCACTCGTGACAGCCACAACTGATTGATTTCGTATTCCAGTTGCGGCAAGAGAATGACATTTAGACGCAACTGATTCCGTATTAATAAGAAACAATATACCAATTCCAAAACTACCTATATCATGTCTCGCTTATTTGTCACACATTTCATCACGGGTCAACACTAGTCGTTAATTGGATAATCCGTTTGGACCTATGGGTTAATGAAAAATCAGAGTCTTTTTTGTTTTCTTTTTAATCTAAAATTTTATTAAAAACAAACCAAATCAGATTAAACTGGAATTGTACACAGTACAAACCGGAATAGGAAACAGTACAAACCGAGATAAGAGATAAAGCCGGAAAATCGTTGGAGACTGACTCCAATCAACCCAAAGTGTCGGTGACAAGAAAACAAATCCGTCCCGACTTTAATCCGAAACAAAACACAGAAGACAAAATCCCTAAATCTAAAATATAAACCCAAACGATGACCCTACAAAATCATATTCAAATCTTTTGAAATTACGCCGACAAATCAAATTCTTGGATGGTGAATGGGTCTACCTTGAAATCGAAAGTACAGCTTGGTCTTCTCGAGAATGACTCCAAATAGTGTGCGTTAGAGTCTCTGCAAGAAACGGCTGGGTTTATAAACCTGTTTATGCCTGAACCAACCCGAATAGATGCGATCTTGTCCTGATCTGAAGTAGATACACCAAATAGCTGCTTCTCTAGAAGATCGATCTGACGAATCAGCCCGAGGACAAACGTGAAGAGAAGTGAAATTAACATGCAAAGCAGAGGAAAGGGAAAACATTGTACGAATTAGGGATTTAAGCCTTTCGATTTTGATAGAGTTAATTCCATGAACGGAAAGAACTGGATCGGACTGGAATGTTAAGCCGGAAACCGCAGCTAGACCACGAGATTGTAAAAGGAAAAGCGAATTCGCTAAGATTCTCGGAGATAAACACACAAGAATAATCGCTAATTGACCTTGAACAATCCCAATCGTAATCCAAAAATTTACAAACAAAGACTAAAAGAGAAAAGAAAAGTAGATATGGCCGATGCTGACAACGGAGAACCGCCAGACATTGGCCAGACAGACATGCAAAGGTGGTGGTGGTTGTTTAGGTAGAGAGAAGGGAGAGGAAATATAGAGAGATATTTCCATTCTTCTGCCGACTCATATTGCTTTTAATAACATAGAAACACAGAGTTTGACGAACAAGATTACAACGTGATAACACGTTTCGATGGAGCCACAGTTGGAAGCGGCTTTAACCTCGATGGAAATTGCTGATGATGAACCATTGGTAATTCAAAATACACCGGAATTCTCGTCTAGGGAAGCTTATAAGATGAGTATTGTTGGATGGTTATTGAACCATGATGCGTAGAAAGTGGCTAATGTAATATGGGACCTCCCTTGTAAGTGGGGTTTATCCAACAGGGTACGGGGAATAACTCTCTTTGCAGACAAATTTCAATTTTACTTCAAATATGTTAAAGATATGACAGAGGTTCTACATAGTGGTATGGACACAGTGGATGGATGGTGCGTTTCTCTTGAACAATGGTCTGAACAGAAACCTGAAGATTACTTGCAGGCTGTACCGATGTGTATCAAAGTCCAGAACATACCGATGGACCACTTTACGAAAGCCACGATCAAAGAAATCGTGAAGGTTTTGGGGAAAGTAGAATTTGTTGACCTAGATGTTGTTAGAAATCATAGTCATGCTTTCGTTCGAGTCCGGATATTATTTGATGCCCATAAATCATTAAGAACTTTCAGGATGGTTACACCTCCCAATGGTGAACAACAGAGAGTATCTTTTGGAATTGAAAACGTCAAGAGAAGATGTTTTGGTTGTCAAAGATTGACTCGTGACAAAACAAAGTGTCCGTTTGTAGAAACTACACATCCACCACATAAGACTAGTAAAAAATACTACTACCTACATCACATAATGAGATGATCCAAGCATGGATAGACAAATTCAGGAGTTGTGTTTATTGAAAGGTAAGCACATCGCTACCGAGGAGGATCAACAATCAAGCTCTAACATGGCTGTGGATGATCATAAAATTACTGGAGACAATGGCAAGCTTGTGGTTTCGGCTATGATGGGTATGAATAAAGAGCAAAAAGCAATCCAAGCTGCAATGAAAGAAAGTCCGCAGTCCATAAAGGCAGAACTAAAACAGAGGAATATGGCAAGCAGTCCTGGTTTATTGGTTGATGATGGCAGTGGGTATTATAACAAGATGCAGAGTGAGGCAAGGATGGATGCTGCCCTTTCTCAATCTAATATAGCAGTGAATCTGTCTCCTCATGAGCAAAACCTAGTCAATATTGGCCGGCTTCAGAGATAACATGGGGAGAAGGCGGTGAAACGTCTGGAGTTATTGAGGCATCAAATGTGGAGGAACATAATCTAGCTATTTATGTTGAGGAAATCAGGGATATTTCTTCTTTAAGTACTCAGGAGAAGCTGGCAGGAACTGGTTATGTGAGTTGGTGAAGCAAGGCATATCTGAGAATAAGTAAACCGAGCCCAATGTGAAACCTCGCGGAAGATAAAAAAAGAAGGTACTACATGATCGTGGTCCCGTATACATCGACAACGAATCCATGATCCAGGCCCCCATAATGCGGACATAAGTAACACCGTGGAAGCTTCGGGGAAGCGTAAGTAAAATGGAGATAGTGTGCAAAGGCTGAAGAGTGCTAAGATTTCTTTAGGTTTGATGGTTATCCTGAAACCATCCAATCCTCAATGACGACAATCAGTTGGAACTTTCAGGGTTTGGGAAACGCCCGGATAGCTCGATGTCTAGAGGAGATGTGGTGATCATATCTCCTAAATTTTCTCATTTCTCCTAGAGACTAAAAACTCTAGTGATTATTTATCAAGTGGGATTAAGTAGAGGCTTGGCTTTGTTCTGGAAGGATTTGCACATGGTGGACATTTTATCTTCAAACTCACGATGAATAGATGTTTGGGTCAAAATTGGATCTATGTAGTATTTAATTACATTTGTATATGGTGATTAAGTTCGTCATAGAACAAGAGTGGTCTGGGATGGTCTTTCTGAGATTGGGATTTATAGAGATGATGTGTGGTTTTTATTCAATAAGATTTTAAACAACACGGAAAAATTGGGAGGCCTACAAGGGGAAGGGGTTCTATTTTATCCATTTAAAGCCTTTGTCTGTGATTTTCGTTTAATGGAGCTTCCCGGTACATGAAATAAGTTCTCTTGGGCTGTGTATCACGATGAGATATGGACACAATGTGAGCTTGATAGGTCCTTTGGTAATGCTGAATGGTTCAGAAATTTCCTCGGTCGAATACACAATATTTGTCTAGACTCCATTATGATCACCGTCCCTTGCTGACAAGGTTTTAATGGAGACGGAGACAAGAAAGGAAATACTTTGTTTTGATAAGCGATGGGTTAAAAAATAAAATGTGGAAGATGTGATTCGGAAAGGCTGGCATTGTCTACCACATCATGATAATATTTAAATTTCTGATCGAATGGTGGAAGTGAGAAAGGAGCTTGCTTCTTAGAAACGTTCGACTATCACAAATTCCAAAATTCTTATACAGAGCTTAATTAGGGATTTAGACATGGAGACTTAAAAACTCCAACCTAATCGTGAGGTTGTGATGAAGTTAGGAGTGGACCTTGAAAAAGCATACAATGAGAAAGACAAGTATTGGAAAATTCGAAGCAAAGAGGCATGGTTAAGGGATGGCGACCGTAATACCCTATTTTTCACGAAAAAGTTTAAACCAAGAGGATGAAGAAAAAATTGTGGTACTTCTTGATAGCAATGGTCATGAATGTTTCCCAGAAGTAGAGAAGGGAGACATAGCGGTCTCTTATTTTCAGGAGTTTAATCTACTAAACCGTCTACTGCAGAGGAGCTGTTTTGCGGTTTGAATCCTCGAGTTGATCAGAGAATGAATAATAAATTAATCAAGCCGGTGACACATGGGGAAATAAGACAAGCAATTAAAGGGATTAAATCAGATAGTGCGCCAGCCTTTGATGGACTCACAACTCATTTTCTTCCAAGAATATTGGGGTGTTATACGGGATCAGGTCCTTACTGAGATCAAAAGATTTTTTCGATTAAGGGGTGTTACCAAGTGACTACAATTTTACACAGATTTGTCTCTTGCCAAAGAAACCTAATCCGACGGTTGTGAAGGATTTATGGCCCATTAGCTTATGTTCTATCACGTACAAAATTATTTCAAAGATTCTGTGTTCTAGGCTTAAGAAGATTCTTCCTCGAGGGGTATCTCAGACTTAAAGAGCCTTTGTGTCAGGCATAGTAATTTCGGATAATCTATTGCTCGCTCATGAAATGATTCATGGACTTCGGAAAAATCTTGATTGTAAAGGTGACTTCATTGCTATAAAAGAAAGATATGTCTAAAGCATATGATAGAGTGGAATGGAGTTTCTTAGAAGAGCTTATGATCAGACTTAGTTTTGTTTTGAAATGGGTGTCTTGGGTTATGCTCTGGGTTCATATATCAATTTCTGATCGAATAGTGGAGGTGAGGAAGGACCTTGCTTCTTGGCAACGTTCGACCATCACAAAATTCCAAAATTCTTATACAAAGATTAAGAAGGGATTTAGACATGGAGACTTCAAAACTCCAACCTAATCGTCAGGATGTGATCAGGTTAAGAGTGGACCTTGGAAAAGCATACAATCAGGAAGACACATATTGGAAAATTCGAAGCAAAGAGGCATAGTTAAGGGATGGCGATCGTAATACTCAATTTTTTCACAAAAAGTTCAAACTAGGAGGATGAAGAACAAAATTGCGGTACTTATTGATAGAAATGGTCATGAATATTTCTCAGAAGTAGAGAAGGGAGACATAGTGGTCTCTTATTTTCAGGACTTTAAATCTACTAACCCGTCTACTGCAGAGGATCTGTTTTGCGGTTTGAATCCTCGAGTTGATCAGAGAATGAATAATGAATTAATTGAAGGAAAGTTGTCCTGAAATCACACTGTATGACTCAAACATAGTTG
>OVAP01007060.1:0-11126 GCA_900406295.1 Aurinia saxatilis
TTTTGCTTCTTGGATGGTTCTTGGACGGCCACCGATAACCTCTCTGGCTTAGGATGGTATCATGAAGACTGCAACAACTTGGTTCTTATGGGCGCCCGAAACGTCAGGCGAAGTCTCTCACCTCTGCACACTGAAGTGGAAGCCCTCCTATGGGCGATGCTGAGTATGATCGATCAGAANCGGTTTAATATCTCTTTATAAATGATGTCGACAAAAAAAAAAAAAAAACCCTGCAATATAGTCAATCTCTATATTGATCGTTAACAATATCAAAACGAGGTCATTTTGACATTGCTAATTTAATCAAGGGTTAATTTGCCCACTAGGCATATTGGGCTTCAAACAAAGAGACTAGCCAAATGAAACCTAAAATAAAGGGTATAACCGTATGAGCTAAATAATTGTCGAAAAATGGCAATAGTTTATGTGTTTTGTATATGCAAAGAGAGAGAAACAGATCCCACACCGCCGTCGACTGCACCACACTGTTGCTTTCAACAAGCCGGTGTTGACTTCAACATGCCATCGCCTGCAACAAGCTCTCGCCTTCAACACACCTTCAACACGCCTCCAACACGCCGCCACTCGGTTTACCTTTCTCGCGATGTCGAAACATAAGCCCTTATTCAGAATCAAAATTGATGAATAATACAAATTGAGAAGAAGCAAACGAAGATTGAAAAGGGAAAATAAAGAAGATGCAAATTCATGAAAAAGAAAAATTGAGAAGAATCATTGGAAGAAAACGACGATACAAAGATCGGGAAGGAAGAAAGATCTGTAAAAAAAAAAAAAAAAAAAATCTGTAAAGGGAATTCTGCCATATTACATATTACATAGAGAATATAACTGTATTTTTGTATTGGTTATCAATTGAATTAAAGGATTTGTTTTGGTTATATTAGCCAATTTCTCTTTAATCAAAATGGAGAATCATAATTGGAACCTTTCTAAAGAGAATACATGACTTAACCACCTGAGCTATCGCATTTTCTAAAGAGATTACATGACTTAACCACTGAATCTTCCTCTTCAACGTGCTGCTACTATGCCGGAGATGAACGGTAGTAGAACCAGTGTTCCGATTTGTAACGGACTTAACAGAATTGAAGATGATGATAATATCGATGATGATGAATCTGATATAATTAAGTTTGGCGATGTAACAAAAATTTTCTGGAAATCCATTAAAATGAAGAAACAAAGCTTCTTCGACAAAAGGTTGATGAAGAAGACAAGGTGTTCACAACGTGCGGGCTATGATATAAATTTGCATGTGATATTCAATATCAAATGATTAAATACAAATGATAATTATAAGCAATTAAAAGTTAATGTTAAAAAGAAAAAAAAATCTTTCATAATTTTGAATGTAATGTCTCTGCACACTGTGCGGACTATGATGTTAACTTCTATGTTATATTAAATTCAAAATAATTTATTACAGTAAAAAAATGTAAGCAATTAAAAAGATAATGTAAATAAATATGTAAATTGAATCATACATTTTTTTGAGAGATTTGGCTATGCTAAAACTCATGTTTATCTTTTTCTTTTTTTCATCATCTGGAAATTTTAATTCTATTACAAATTTAAATTTCTTTTCCTTTTTAAATGATTTGAATGAACTGCTTTCTGAACAAAGTCACCATACAGCTCTCCCTACAACATGGATAACGGATCTGCTTTGCATCACTGGATCTTCGACAAGCTCAAACTCAAGCATCCTTTAATCTGCAGAAATATTGTATTATTTGGGATTCGAACCCCATACATGGTGTAGAAATCTTCAAATCCTTAACCAATAGGCCTTTTTAAAACTAATGTTTATTTATATATAAACATATATATATATATATATGTATTGATTTTATGGTCACAATATATAATAGTCTAAATCAAAACATATTATGTATTTAAAGGGTATGTAACCGGGTGTAAGATGTGGTTTTGGTGTTTCCTCTCTGGTTTATAATGGAAATATGGTTAGTTTGATCAAGGATTTCATAGTCCTCCTATCCGCTTTTGCTGTTTTTGCTTACTTGGTCGTGGATATGGGATACTGAGTATCCAAGGTTTGGATTTGGGTATTGATTACGGACCTGAGATATGGCGGGTTAGGTTTCATACAAAAGTTTCATAGCGGGATTCTGCAATACCACGTATGTGAAGTCATCAGCAGAGGTTTTGAAGCTAGCTCTAACGGGAATTTACAAGTTTGCAAAGATAGCACGAGTAATGGGAAATCTGGAATTGCAAATGGGTCGGTGAAAGTTTGGTTCTTGAGGATGTCGTTACAAAAAGAAGCATTTGAATGTTGGTTTGTAACTCTAAATTTGAATTTTGGTATCAAGGTTCATTGGACAAAATTAAATATGGATACTATGGAAAGAGTAAAGGAACGTATTATCAATATTTTGGTTTATCCTCTTAAGAAAAGTTTAAATTGTAAGGATGGCATTGTGATTTTAAGTACTTTTATTTTCTCACGATTAAAAGGATTTGCAATTGATTTAGGAGAGATAAGAAAGAACTTGTTTTTTTTTTGGTATAATTTGGGTGGAAAATATAAGGATACAAGAGAACAAATGGTTAACAATAATATGGTTTCTTTTGGACAGAAAATAAATCATATGATTTTTGCTTTTTTATGGGTTTTCGGGATTAAGTCTATGATAGAAAAGACTATGAAGATAATAAAAAATATACAAAAAGGGGTGGCGGTGCTCCCGAAACCGCCGGCTCAAAGGTGAAAATCTTGAGTTGGAATTGTCAAGAACTAGGGAGTGACTTGACAATAGATTATTTACAGGACTTATGGAAGCAACACAAACCATGAATTTTGTTTTTGTCAGAGACTAAACAATGTTCTCGTTATTTGGAAAATTTTAAAGGTCATTTTGGTTTTTATAATCTGTTTACGGATGAGCCCATTGGCACGAATGGCGGTTTAGCCCTGTTTTATAACGATGAAAATAAAATTGGAAGTTTTATCCTCTTTAAATTGTCTTATCGATACAAATGTGATAGCTAATGGGGGAAAAGTGTTTATTTCTTTTTTGTATGGAGATCCGGTACTTAAGAAAAGAGGAATTGTCTGGGATTGTTTACAGGATTCAAATGCTAATCGCTCGGCACCATGGCTGACGATCGGAGATTTTAATCAGATAACCGGAAATCATGAAAAACAAGGTCCATTAAGGTCGGCCAGATCCTTTACCCCCTTTAATAATATGATGAAGGCATTGTGGAATGCTGGATTTTCAGTATTATGGGAATAAGTTATCGTGGCGGGGTAACCGTATCACACAAAAAAAGGGATGCGGAAGAAGCAAACAATTAGATGTCGCTTAGATCAGGCATTGGGCAATGGGGAATGGCATTGCAAATACTCCTCCGCTGCGGTTAAATATTTGCAAATAGTTGGGTCCGATCACCGACCGATATTGGGTCTCTTCTATGCGCGCGAACCTCCCAGGAAGAAGACCTTCAGGTTCGATAAACGTTGGGTGGGTAAGGCAGGTTTACATGAAGCGATAACAGTTGGTTGGAACAGAAAAAGGAATTTTCAGGACTACTAGATTTGTCGAAAAAATTGAGAATTGTTGGAACGCCATTTCTTGGTGGCGTAAAAACAATGTAATGCCTGGACAAGCAAACTTAGCGTTGTTAAAAGACACACTTGAAGAGGCGAAACAGGATGATTCAGCTTCTCAGGCTGAGATTTTGGCCATTACGACCAAACTCCAGGAGGCTTATAAGGAGGAAGAATTATATTGGAAATAAAAGAGTAGGAATCTCTGGTTAAAGGAAGGAGATAAGAATACAAATTTCTTCCATGCGGTCATAAAACAAAGAAAAGCTCGTAACAAGATAGTGGGGTCGTTAGATCCCAGTGGGACATGGGTTGCGACAGAGATGGGAATGGAAAAAGTGTCCACGGAATACTTCCAGGGACCGTTCACTTCGTCCACGACGGATGATGCGTGCGAGATTATACAAGTGATTGATCCAAAGGTAACAGATGCTATGAATCGGGATATGTTGAAGGAAATTACAGCGAAGAGGTCCGGAAAGCACTCTTTACCATGCATCCAGAAAAACCATCGGGTCCGGATAGGATGACAGCTCTCTTTTATCAAAGATATTGGCCTTCCATTAAGAAAGAGTTGGTCAGTTTGGCCCAAGGTTTTTTTTCGTATAGGCATTTTTGATAGGCGGCTCAATGCGACAAACATTTGTCTGGTCCCGAAAATTGAACAACCAAAAGGCATGGGGGACTTCAGAACAATTAGCTTATGTAATGTTAGCTATAAAATTATTTTGAAGGTTTTTTGTTTACGGTTGAAGGAAATATTGCCTATATTGGTCTCTGAAACTCAATCAGCATTTGTTTCAGGGATACTGATCACGGAAAATATTTTGATAGCATATGAAATGTTTCATGGAGTCAGAACAAGTCAGGCTTGTCAGAACGAATTTATGGCCATCAAACCCGATATGAGTAAAGCATATGATCGTATTGAATGGTATTTTTTGGAAGCAGTGCTCACTCGGCTTGGATTTCAGACATCATGTGTTTCGAGAATCATGTGGTGCGTGAAATTAGTTTCCTCTTAGGTTTTACTTAACGGGGATCCAAAAGGTTTGATCTCGCCTGAGAGAGGCTTACGACAAGGGGATCCCTTGTCACCGTATCTGTTCATTTTGTGTACGAAAGTCTTAATTGCTAATCTAAGGCAGCGGGAATTAGATAAATCTTTAACCGGGCTTAAAACAGCTAGGGCCAGCCCTGCTATTACGCATATGTTTTTCGCAGATGATAGCATATTCTTCTGTAAAGCGAATTCCAAAGAATGTGCTCGGATATTGGATCTTTTAGCGACATATGAAAAAGTCTCGGGACAAGTTATAAATTTTGACAAGTCATCAATAATGTTTGGACATAAGGTTCAACTGAAGTGCGCCGATCTATGCAAAGCATTTTGGGCATTCAGAAGGAAGGAGGGATGGGTAAGTATCTCGGAATCCCAAAAAGTTTAGGAGGGTCTAAGGCAAAGATTTTTAATTATGTTAATGAAACTCTTCAGGGTCGGGTGAATGGATGGTCTTCTAAACTACTTTCTAAAGGCGGCAAAGAGGTTATGACTAAATCGGTGGCTTTGCTCTACCCAATCATGTTATGTCATGCTTTAAACTTTCTCAGTCCTTAAATTCAAAGTTAAACAGTGATATTTCTAATTTCTGGTGGAATTCTAATGGAGCCTCTCGTGGTATTCATTGGATTGCATGGAACAACTTATGTCTTTCAAAAAACGAAGGCATGCTTGAATTCCTTCGTTGGAACATTTTAATACGGCGTTATTGGCCAAACAACTATGGCGGTTACATCAGTTTCCAGATTCTCTAGTGGCACGGGTCCTTAAAGGTAAATATTACCGGAATTCGAGTCCTTTATTTACTAATAAGGTGTACTCTCCGTCTTACGGCTGGAACAGTATTTCCTCAGCTAGGGAGATGCTCTTAGAAGGAATTCGGTTTCGAGTGGGGTACGGGCGCTCAATTTCGATTTGGGGAGATCCGTGGATCCTAGATGATAACCCACGTCCGGCACATGGTCCGGGTGATGAGTTTGTTCCGGATCTGACAGTTAATCAATTAACAAATCCAGATGGTGAGGACTGGAACATTCCGCTTTTATATCAATTAATGGATCATGGGGATGTCCATTTTGTAAGAGGCTTAGCTCTTCGTCCACAAAGTCATGACAAACTTTTATGGTATTTTACAAAATCGGGGAAATATACAGTTAAGTCCGGTTATGAGTTGGCTCGCTCATTGAGTCATATGGAAGATACTCCATATATATTGGAGCCTAGTACTAGAGTCTTACAGGCTCACGCTTGGCAGGTTCAATGTCCAGTTAAAATTAAGCACTTCATTTGGCAAATGCTTACCGGTTCCATGGAAGTCTTAACCCGATTGCGGGAGAGAGGCGTATGCTTGTATACGAGGTGCCCACGTTGTGGGCAGGTTGAGGAGACAATTAATCATGCCTTCTTTGAATGTCCATGGGCGATTAAAATCTGGGAATTGGCCAAATACCCGAGGAATGATAACATGTTCCCTAGTGGTTCGATTTATGTGAATATGAACAATCTATTTTGGCACCACCCAGATCAAAATGGTAATGATACAAATTGGTCCGAGACTAAGACCAGGTATCCATGGATTCACTGGTTTATTTGGAAATCTAGAAACAATAAGGTTTTTCGCGGTCTGGTGATAGTGATGATATTTTACCGCTTTTCAATATGATATTTCAGTGTTTTTATCAAAGAAACTATTTGATTTGAAACATAAACTACTGGATTTCACATTTTTCTGTTTGCAAAGTGTTTTTGTGAAAACAATGCATTTTATGTTGCAAATGAGCATTTTCCACCAAGTCCAACAAGTCAACATCAAAAGTCCAGGCCCAGATGAAGGAGATGTTCATTTTGGAATGAAGTGAGGAGTTATGACAATCAAGCCACGTGAGTTAGCTTTCACATGGGCTTGGAATCGTGTCATTATTCATCAGGAGTAAGAAGTTAAGCCCAAATTACCAAAAGAGTATCCAAAAGCCCACAAGACATGAAGGCCCAATCGATCGGACCAGAGGCCCACCGATCGATCGAATCCTATTTTGCCAAGAAGGTTCGAGAACAAATTCAGATATACACCGTTGCATTTGGGGAGATATTTGTTTACGTTGAAGATAAACTCATGAGATAATGAATCTTCAGAAACGTGTTGAAAGATCTCAGTCGATCGGTCAGGATAGCTACGACCGTTCGATCAAGTGAAGATAAACAAAATATTTGGATTCTCATCCAAATATTCTTCCTGATTTTTCTCAGCTAACATCTCGACCCTCTCCCCTATAAATACAAAAGACTGAAGTCTGAGAGAATCATCAGAAATCTCTCTAAAGCTTCCAGGCGTCCATGCTTATAGTTTATTCAGTTTTTCTCAGTTTCTTTGTTTCATTTATTTTGATAATTGCTTCAAGGAAGAAATTTGTAATCTCTGCATTTCCAGAAAAGCTATTCTGAACCCTTTTAATACAAGCAATTTTCATTATGTTTATGTCTACTTTTGCTATGTCTGAGTAGTCTTTTAGTTAGGAATAAGGTTTTGCTAGGGGGGATCATGGTTTGGTAGATAGGCAATAGGATTATGTAATGAGTAGTTATAGGCTTACTTTCATATCAGGACTTAATATAAATCTTAGGATAAACCTGCTACTAATACACCACTTAGAATAAGAGATCCAGAACTTGATAGTGAAAGTTTTACTATTTATAGTTTATTAGGATTTGATTTCTTGAACTTAATGCCTAGATTGATTGGTTGATCAGCCCATATGTTCTCTTTCTGAAAGGACTGTTAGAGTTAACTTGGATACCAATTGAACTAGACTAGCTAACCATAAGGATAGTTAGTTATTAGTGATTTCAACTATATAGCCTAAACTAGGATTTACATAAATTACTACCCTGAATAATTCAAACCGTAATCCTCTGATGCATTACCTGACTTCCTAACACTTTTAATATTGAATTTTCTCACGTTTTATTCTGTTTTAGCATTTCAAGGCTGTGATCGATCGACCGCACAATCTGCCATCGACCGAAAGGTGTTTCAAACGATCGATCAGTTCATACGACCGATCGATTGTTACCAAAACCCATTTCATTGTACTGCTTAGATGGAGTGAAGTTGGACGTGCTACTGTGCGACTCTGCTCTCTGTGGATACGATCCATAAGTACTACCGTGAGACCTGTGCGCTTGCAGGAAATATTCTGGGCAAAAACTAATCCCCATCATCTGGAATTTGGTACTACGGAAGTGTTATAATTGGTGGAAAGGGAGAGTTCAGCATGGCAAGGGGCTCAATTTCTTAAATACCAACCAGAGGATCTTGACAAGGACTCATGTGGGCCAATTACGTATTGTCAAGAAGATGGTTCGTGGAGTAGCATGGGGATAACTTCGGGCTTGAGATGGATTTATGGTCATGGGCACCATATTATACTACTGGGGGGTAAAAAAACTCGACGGATTCTTTCTCCAATGCATACCGAGTTTGAGGCCCTCCTTACGGATATGCAGACACTACTGGAATTTAACTTACCGTGTTTCTGTTTTTAGACCGATTGTTTGGAACTGCTTACTATTATTTAAGCACCGCAAGATTGGTCAGCTTTTGATATCCTTTTAGATGCATTTAGTGAGCTTAAAGGGCAGTTTCCTTCCTTCTCATTGACCTACATTCGACGGACGACAAACACAAAGGTGGACTGTCTGGCTTGATCGACACGTACAAGAGACCTATAATTCGACTATGTAAACAATTATTCACCTGTGATGGCGCCCAATTTTTAGGATTTTAATCTATTAATGTATGAGTACAAAAAAAAAGTATGTAAAGACTTTTAAACCAAAAAGTTATTTAAATATTTTTTACAAAATTATTGTTATAATATTAGTTTTGTGTGAAATGACCTTGATTTAGTGGCAGGTGGTAAGTCCAGTGAAAATAGATATTATCACACCCACGGATCGAGTCTCAGTGTCTACATTATGTAAGAATTAGAGTAATAGGTCGGCCAATTATAGTGTTAACAAAAAAATAAAAATAATTTTGTTGAATTTGGTTACCTAAATTATTAGAAAAAAAATCATTTAAATAAAAGTTTAGAAAAAACTAAAACTAAAACTAAATCACAAAGATACTTTAACTTTTCGTTCTAATTTTTCATAAGAAAATTGAAAAAATCAAATGTATTGGTTATAATAATTTAATATCTATTTTAAATAAATATAGATGAATTAGTTCCCCACGGTATGAACTATAATATATTAGATTATTCCCAATTATTATTTATGATACATAAAATATAAAAATAAACTAAATTTATCATAATTGATTATATATAAAATACATATCTACATTAATAATTTTTTTAGATGATCAGTCCGCAAATGATGTAAATTTTTATGTTATTAAATGAATATTTATTATTTACATTTCAAAAATATTATACATATTTATATAGGTTTGGTTTATGTTATATTTTAAGTTTGAATTTGGTAAAAATTATAAAAATAGTAGGAAAATGAAAATACACCTTTAGCTTGGTCGAGATAAAGTTAGTATTATATTATAGAATTTTATGTACTAACGTCATGATTAAGAAAAAGAAAATGACACATACTGTATATTATGTGAGAGGAAATCTCTTTGAAAAATATAAATTTATGGACCTTAAATTGTAGGCTCATATTGTTTTGGAGTATATAATAAGACAATGAAGAAAAGTTGTAAAAGATTAAATATATGATATTCTAATATGTATATATATATATATATATATATATATATATATAATGGTATGATATTCATGATATAAAAATATAAAATTAGTTAAATTTATTATAATTGATTATATATAGAATATGTATCTAAATTAATAAAAAAAATTGATGATCGATCTATAAATAATTTAATTTGTAAAAAATATTAAAACAATTTAATTTAAATTATACTATTTTATATTGTCGTACTAAAATTTATCAAGCTCACCAAAATCCAATGTATTCTAATATAACTAAATAATATTTATATGATAACCAAATTTTATACCGGACCAATAATCATTCAAATACAAACCTTTGTTCAAAAACATAAACAAATTTAATTAAACACAACAATGGTATACACCGGGTTGGTGTCTTTGCCTTCTTTATGAGCGATGAGCGAAAATAGATAGCTTAGCACCATTTAGACAAAAAAATAAAATAAAAATAAAATAAATGCTTAGGACCAAGACTGAAATCACGACCATCTCCATTAAAATTTGTTTATGGATTATTTAAAAAATAATAATTTTTTTAAAAATAATATTATGAATTGTTTAAAAACTTAAAAATCTCATTCAAAATATTTTATTTAAATAATTTTAGATGCTGAATTTTTTAAACAACTCATTCCTTATTATATTAATTTTTAAAATTTATTATTTCTTAAATAATTCTCTAAAATATCGTCAATAATATTTTTGATTGTTTAGAAAGTTTTAAGCACCCATTCATTTGACTATCATTATTTTTACACACAAATTTTTAATATCTTCTAAGCAAGGGTCCTCAATGAAAATGTTCTGAGAATTCTAAAAACCATCTGAATCTACTATATAAAAGAGAAGGATATTCTCTATGGCAATGACATGTGGCTCTCTATGAGAATGACACATGTCATTCTCTTAATAATAACAATTTAACTAATTAATAGTAATTAAATAAAGAGGAAATTTGTTTAAATATTATAAAAAATGTTATTTGAAAAATAAGTGACATTTCAAAAACTTTGAAAAGTAAGTTTTTTATATGTTAAAAGACTATTCTATACTTATTTTATATTTTTTTCCTTTAGCAAATGATAATGTTTAAAAGATCAGAAAATAAATAATTTAAAAATAATAATAAATAAATGAATATATATCTATTCGATAAAAATAATAATTCATATATGTTTTGAGAAAAAAATATTTTTAACAATATGTTATATATAAATATAAAAATAGGCTATGTCCACAAATAATCACAATTGGGCGACGTCCGTAATGGGTTACCATCGTAATAGAAAAAAACATTCATATGAATTCATACGGATGATGTTATATTATTGGTTTTATTTCATCAACAGAAAGTAATAATTTATTTTCATTATTTAATGAAAAGATATGCATATATGAAATCATTATACACATATAAGATAGATATACATTTATTTAGAAGAAAGCCTACCATAACTTTGTCTTTAAATTACGGCACAACTCAACATGAGGGGGATGGTGATGAATTCTAATTGTTCGTTATGCTCTCACGGAATAGAGACAATATCACACATTTTGTTTGAGTGTAAGATGGCGAAAGAAGTAATGGATGAAGCTCAAATTCCGATTCCGATAGGTTGGTTCTCAGATTCCTGGAGGAGTATCTCACATATTATCTAAGTTTGGATATGTCCACATCCTGTCCGAGAAGACTAAAAGAACTTTGCCATGGATTCTATGG
>OVAP01007061.1:0-11003 GCA_900406295.1 Aurinia saxatilis
TAATTATTAATTATAAATACGAATAACTCGCAAATGCCTCGCAAACATAGCTCTCGCAAAGCCGTCGCAAAACACTTCGTCGCACAGCCGTCGGAAACGTGTACATCGCAAATCGGTCGCAAACTTAGCCCTCACAAAGCCGTCGCAAATAATGCCTCGCAAGTATGTCGCATTATCTACCTCGCACAATCGTCGCATTACGGAGAATCGCAAACTCCTCGCAAGGCGTCGCAAAACTTTACCAATCGCAAATTCGACGCACAATGTCACTGACGCAATGCCGTCGTAAATTTGCGACGAATTAGCGACGTTTCCTGTTTTGCGACGGACGATTTGCGACAGACAAAGATTCGACGCAAAGTTGTCGCACACCCGGATTTGCGACGATTGTGCGACAAATCGTGCCCTCGCAAATACTGTGTTTTCTTGTAGTGAATGTTGCGACCAAGTAAACGTATCAAGTTGCAAACTTGTCACAAATCTAGACGTTAAATGAATATAAACTTTGTATGTTTTGGCCGAAGTAATTATTTCACTGAATCAAATAAATTTTTGCGTTTATGTTTAGATAAAAATACACATAACTATATAATGAAAGTCAAAATCTTTTCGAGTCAGACTTGAATTAAGAATACAGCTGGAATGAATAAATGCCATCGGCAAAAAAGAATTAAGCTTTGACTTCTTATACTAAATACTTTTTTTAATCATTATATTACAGATATCGTATCGTAAAACCCAATTAATATCGGGATCGGAGCTAACCATAGATCTAGTTTTAAGGCTGCCCAATCAGACTTATAGTTTTACAAAAAATGTTATCTGCGATAATAAAGTAACAAAAGGAACATTATTAAAATGATTAAACGCTAAAATATCATAAAAAGAAAATTTAATAACGTTGGGGAAAAATGAGAGAAAGAGAATTCAACTTCGTAGATGTGAAGGAATTGAGAGAAATTAGGAACGTATAGGTCGACACGTACGTAAAAGCACGTTTTCTCCCATGCGTGTGGCCCTTAATCTTGGCGTTAATCTATCTTATGGTTATGTAATCTATGCTCTTAACGGTCACTAATCTACATCTGTACTTTAAAGTAACTTTTTTTTATTAGCAATGGTAAATAATAAGCGAAGGAAAAATTCCACTCTATTATTCCATAGACCATGCCCGTTAAATCCCAACAGGAAAACAACATATATCAAAAGACGATGCTAGGTTAAGTAGATTAATATGTAAGAAAAACATATGTGAACTAGAATTAGCCCGACAATTGTAATTCCTTAGATATTACTATATATATATATGTATTTGCATGTAATAACTAGTTTGATTTGGTGCACGATATTTAATGTAAGTTTTGTATAACTTAGCAAATGGATGAACAATTGATAATAGTTATTATTATAGTAATGATGCAAGTACCGACGCTTTGAAGTGTTGAAATGATAGGTTGTAGAAGAGATAGTGCAAGTGAAGTATCAAAGGTTATAAATGATTTGTTTAATCAGAATTTCATTGATGTCTTGCGCTTCACGATGACGAGATGCTGAGAATGTAAGTGACTATCATCATCCACATTTATATATTAATAAGATTGCCTTAAGTTAGTAGTATATCCATAAAAGAATAAATTTTAGGATGAAACCGATAAGTTAACCAGTATTTACTTTCTTAACCAAATTAGTATTGAAATAAAGTGAGTATGATTTTAGAATTTTTTATTGTGGTGGCTGATTTGAAGGGAAATTATAAAATCTAATTCATATTACTACTTTTTTATTAAAAAAAAAATGCAATTCTGCATGGAACTACTACTTTTGAGTTTTGATATACTTCGGACCATCTTTGTGTTCGCAACCTTTTCTTTCAGTTGGATTTGTGTTCACAACCTTTTCTTTCAGTTGAGTTTATATTCCACACAATTGTCCATATATACACCCACTAGAAGATTTAGCACGAACATGGGAGGATCCTAATATTTCCCCATCGGAGGCACATATATTATCAATTCATAGAAGGTTTTAATGTACTATATACTATTAAGATTCCAGATTTAAGATCATATATTATAATCAAACCTTTCCTTCATTGTAAAATTGAGTTTGTGGGTCTGATTGGTAACAACTCTAGTTCTGGAATTTTTGTTGTTAAAAGTAGAATGTAGATTTTTTTTTTTTTTGTCGCTGTGGGTTTTAGTGATGTAGAATTGACTTCACAAATTCTTGAAAACCACAATTTTAGAACGGTAGGTTTTATGCTCTCTGAGCTTTAAAATGGAAAAGAAAAGAATGGGCTATAGGTGGAAAAATCTGTGTAAACTATGATTGGGTAATATTTAGTGTTGTAGAGAGAAGGTTGTGGACAGCACTCACAACCGCAACCAATCAGTTGTGAGCTGTTCGGCAGAAAATTTAGAATGAATGTTTTTCGTTTTATTAGAATTTTAGTTTGAATAATTATTTTTTTTTATGAATCTGTCATGAATAATGTTTTTTTAAAAAGAAGATAGAAAATCATTTAGCTTAATCATCTGGAAATTCATACCTCGTGTCGAAGTCTTTAAACCTTTAATCAATTGACTTAAGGGTTTTCACAACTAATTTTTTGAAAAATGTTTTTTCATGGATTCTTACTCTTTTTTTTTTTAATCATCTGGATGAGTATTATTAACTAAGCAATCGAAAGATACAAGGAATGATAAATCAAAATCATAAAAACTCTAGTCACAAACCTAAATAAAGCTATATAGATACTATTGAACCACTTAAATCTTCGAATCTTGTATCTTTCCTTTCGCAATTTTCATTGTCGAAAAAGATAAGCCCAACAAGGAGAAACCGAGGGAAAAAATCCCAACCATAAGCTCTATTTCCAGAGTAATAATCTGGAAAAGAGAAATAAGTCTCAACCTACCAGGGGAAATCATAAACCCCAACCTACCAGAGGAAATCATAATTCCTCAACCTACCAGGGGAAACCATAAGTCCCAATCTACAAGGAGAAAGCACACACCGCACGATATAACCGGACAAGATAACACCGACATAAGAGAAAAAAAAACAAAAAACGAAGCCTCTCCGGTGGCAGTCAAAGGATGTCAACCACCGGAAAAGCGAAAAACAAAAAAATTGAAGTCATAAAAACAAGGATTCTTACTCATTTTACAAGTTGATTTTAGAACAAATCTTTTTTTTATCAACAATTCAATAATATGCACTAAGATTTAACTGAAACAATGACACAATTATGGTACTAGAGAACCACTAGTTTAGAATCCTGGTGACCTGATTTTAAACTCATGTGACAACTATTGCAGTGTTTTAAAATGCTTTTGTTGTCTTTTTGGTGTGGGTATTGGCCTTGTTGTAGATGTGATCCGTTGGTAAAAATTACGAGGGTGTTCATCTCATCGATTTTGTTTCCAAAGTGTTTTACAATCCGTGTGTTTTTGTACTTCGTTTGATCTGTGGGTGATTGTACCAAGAATTTTAGATAGAAAAAAGGAAACACAAAATTTTGGTGGAATCAGCTAGTAAAATAACTATTCAAAATAATCCAATTATCTACTTTGTTTTTGTGTGTCAGATACAATGGTTTATGCTAAAACTTGGATTATGGAATGATTAAATAAGAAACATTATAGTAAAAAATAAACTAATAAGGACCAAAATTGGAAGGTAACTTGATGAAGAAGAAACGGAAAAGGAGACGCACGGCTCGGCAACCGCCCACGTTTACTTCGTAACCCTTCACACATTTATCGATGCTCCTCTACTTCCTCACACACACATGCTCTTCACAATCCTCGTTTTCACACGCATATATATATGTACATACTTACATCGACTCCAAACCATACACCCCCAAGTGCCCACTTGTTTAGCTTTTCCAAATTTCCCATAACCAAACTCCTATAAAACTAGTACGTGAAAAATGTTGCCGTACATTGGACACAACAGCTACCAGCACCAGCTTCCGTTGCCAGAGATGGAAATTGCCGATAAGTGGAAGCTTTCTTACGGGCATGAAGCTACTGTTGCTCCTCCTTGTCCCCGTTGTGCATCGTCCAACACCAAGTTTTGTTATTATAACAACTACAGCTTGTCTCAGCCTAGGTACTTTTGCAAAGGCTGCCGTCGTTATTGGACCAAAGGTGGTTCTCTTCGCAACATCCCCGTCGGCGGAGGTTGTCGCAAGAGAAGCCGCAGCCGACAGAACAGTAACAAAAGGTTTGGTCGGAACGGGACTAGGCCTGATGGTCTTAGTAACCAAGATGATGGATTCCAGTCCAGCTCTCCTGGTTCTGATATTGATTTGGCTGCGGTTTTCGCACAGTATGTGACTGATCGGAGCCCTTCAAGTACAGATAACACTACCGGATCTGATCAAGATTCACCCGTAACAACAACCACTCACGCTCTAGATTCCTCGAACTGGGATATCTGCCAAGAAACAGATGTGAATCTTCGATTCTACGGAGAATTCAACAATCTAACCCAAAATATCCAAGAAGATCAACGAGGTTTTGGTCAGTTTCTCCAAGAAGATCAAGAGGGGATCTTCGAGTTCCAGGGTTTACTCGATGACAAAGACATTCAAGAGATCCTGGAATGCTCATTCTCCGACGAGCCAGAGCAGTTGATCTCTCAAGGGAGCTTCGTGGTCAATGGTGATAACTGGAGTTCAACAGATCTTACCAAGTTTGGGATTTGACTAGGAAGATTTTCCTTTCTTTTTGTTCACATATACTTTAAATTTATTAAATATAGCAAACGTACTATTTACACTAAAACTCATTCTTATATTGTTCATGAAGTTATACCATACATGAACGATCCCACGAATTAGGATCCGTGGAGTAGAATACTGTATATTTCTCTTGAATAATGGATACAACTTACACTTTCTATGTTCTTTTGGCGGCAATGGCTTTTAAAAATTCTTCTGCTTTGCTTTGTCTTCTCTTCTACTTCCAGTTTTGATTTTGGAACAAACCTGTGTGATTACAAATCCACAGGATACATATATGTTAAAACGCAAATTCTTGAACAGTTGTAGTGAAAACAGAGACTATAATACAGAGACAACAATTTCTGGTAAAAAACGAAAGGAAGCATAGTTTGCACTTCTTTTTTTTCCAAAGAATGTTTCTTTTGTTGGTTCTGACATTATAAGACCTGAGTTTCTGAACTTTGTTAATATGAATCAAGTGACTTGCCTGAAAATAATGATGCACAGTGTTTATCGGTACAGTCAATGACTCAGCCCACGATTATGTTCCTGGATGCCATTTTATACTGCAACCGACACTATAAGATGTACCAACAGCAGGGTATCAGGCGGAAGTCAAATGTTAAAGACATTGTAAACATAAACAAAGAATGGAAGAAAACTGTATAAAGTTAGTCTACCTTGGCTTTTGACTGGATGGTACTGGTTGACCACTAAGGACCAGATCGATCGCGAGGCTTAGATCCCTACACAAATATAACATGTCAGGTTTTACTATATAACAACTCTCTGAAATATGTTAACATCAGTGACATAGATAACCAACCTCCCAGTTACTGGTATGTTATTGCTAGGGCGGGAATCATCAAATTGACCATGATAGACCAGCTCAAATGGCCTACGACCATCCTGCTCCATTTAATAGGCGAGAGAGGACGATGAGGTAAATTCAAGAAAAACAAGTAGACACTATTCACGGAATACCCAAAACAGTAGAGAGTATCCCTGCTACTTGTGTTACCTTCTTATATAAGAAAAACTCAGGGGTACAAACAGCTCCAAAATCCCTTGCAACCTCTTGTGACTGCGGTAAGAAAGAAAAAAATGTGAATTCCAACAATGAGTATCATTAACTAACAATACTGAAACCAAAAAAATTACCTCATCATATAAATAAGGAAAAGGGTATTTGAAAGCTTTTGCATCTTCTGCCATGAACTCTGGCCCATCCTACGAATAAACCTAAGTAAAACTCTTATCTTAACAATGAGCAATGACGACACTCGAGAGTCTTTAAACACAAACCTGAGGATGAGTTAGAATAGAATTTGAAGATATTGCAACAACAGCAAGACCTTTCTGCAGAAGCAGAGAATATAAATGTTTCTTCTCTGACTATGAGCTAAGGAAAAGAAGAAGAATAATGATACCTGCATGTAGAAATTGGTGAGCTTAACAATGTCTTTCTTCAAGTGAATCACAAATGGGCAATGATTGCAGATGAACATAACCTATTAAGTAACCAAGAAAACACATGAACAGAGGTTTATATACAAATAATGGAAATGGAAGATACTCACTAGTAGAGAAGGATACAGCTCAAAATCATCCAATTTCCATAAGTTTCCAGTGAGTGGCTCCGGAAGCTACTTCACTCAAAACACAAACATAACTTTCTAAAATTAGAAATCCCTCCTGATTCGTTTATTCATATAACCTTTTTGTACCTCAAAATCGGGAGCCCTAGCTCCTAATTTGACTCCGCCTGACTCAGTTCTCGCCGCACGAACTACGAAGCGCCTCGATGATGGTGCATTGACTCTCCGCCGTAGATAATTGAGGTCCAGACTTCTCCACGGCGAGATTGCAAATGCGGTTCGTGAAGATGGAAGACATGAAGAAGCTCCGTATGCCACGGCGGTTACGACGGTGGAAACAGCCATTGCCAGTCTCTGGACTCTGTTTCTTCAAATCTTCCCGGAGCCACAAAACACACGCGTCAGTATCTTCGGACGTTTGTTGATAATGGGCCGAAATCAATAAGGCACAGCCCAATAGATAACGGAGAACGAGACGAAATTTCCCAATAATGGCCCGAAATAAATAAGGCACAGCCCAATAGATAACCAGAACGAGAAGAAAATTATATAAAAAATAGCAAAAATTATTCTTAGCTACACAAACTATATGGTAATATGTTGATAACACTCTAAAATATAATAATATATTTTAAACTACACGAATTAATATAGTAGTCATACAAAAATACATCAACTATTTACATATATGGTGTAAACATCATATTAGATTTTATATATGTAGACTATGATTTTGGAGTCAAATTATAATAATTTTTTTAATTATCTGACCCAATTCAATTTTAAACCGGATCATGACCCGATACCTATTTACAAATCTTGACCCGACCGACCCAAATTCCGACCCATATTCAAATTAAAATCTATTCCAAATTTCGACCGGATCCCATTATGAAAACCCGACTCAACTCCGATCTAAAACAGAATTTTCAAAATTCTGATCCAACCCAATCACGTTAATATTCAAAACAATCCGGGTTAGAAGACATCCCGTTGTTAGTCATGATTAAGGGTTGCAGAAGACCTTTTTTGTTTCTTATTTCTTGCTTTGCAAGTAGTCCATTTGCATTCTAAAACCTACTTCTCTTTGATCTAATTTCTTTCACGTATGTATCGATTAACTTTGTCTATATATAAATAAAAAATAGTCTAATCAATTTTGAAATCCGTATTTGCTCTTTACATATCTATATGATGCAAAGCATAGATCGTACCCGGCTATCTAATTCATTAGGCTGTTTTCGTGATCCAAGCCATATATGTACGCAGTTACCTGGAAGATTCAAATAATAAACCAAAATTTACGCTGAAAATCACAATGCTAGTTTTATCTATTATTTGAATCTCTTGATAATAACTATTTATATCTATTAAATTAAATAATAATATATTATAGTTCAATTGGTAAAATCACATCATTCACTTTAAAAATATCCGAGTTCAATCTTCTAACCCAGATTTTTTTAGAATTAATGTGATCGGTCGATCAGAGTTTAGAAATTCCGTTTCGGATTGGGTTTTTGTAATGGGATATTGGTTGGAATTTGGGAATAGATTTTAATTTGAATCTGGGTCGGAATTATGGTCGGGTAGGATCAAAATTTGTAAATGGGTATCGGATCAGGATTCGGGTCGAAATTTAACTGGGTCAGATAATTTAAAAAGTTATTACAATTTGACCCCAAAACCATGGTTTTAAATTTATAAAGTCCAATATGATGTTTACACTATATATGTAAATAGTTAGTGTGTGTTCTATGACTACCATATTAGTTCGTGTAGTTTAAAACACATTATCATACTTCAGGGTGTTATTAACATATTACCATATAGTTCGTGTAGCTTAGAACAAATTTTCCTAAAAAATATGACCAAATATATATAAAAATATGATTTTATTTTTCTCTATAAAACGTATGAGTTCATAATAATAGTATAAATTTATAATAAATAATAAATAATTTTTTATAGATTGTCTTTTAAAATTAAATATTTATTATAAATATTACTTCAATTAAATTTCTATTTTTAAAAACCATTTTTCTAATATTGTTTTAATAAATATCCATTAAAAATTACACGTGAGTGCGAATTAATAATAAATAAAATTTATATATTTTTTAAACCTAGCGAGTTTATTATAAATAATAATTAAAACTTAATCACTGAAAACTAAATTTTTCTTATTTTAAATATTTTCAATAAATGATCAATTATAATAAATAAAAATATCTAGATATTAATTTCAATTTAGGAAGTGACATGTGTCAAAACAATAGAATTTTTTTTTTTTAACACCGTTAACTATTCTGTTGACAGAAATTGCGGTGCGTCACGATTTAGTCAATTTCAAGGTTTAAAGTGTTATTGGTGTCACTCTCGATGGCTAAAATGTATCTCTCAGAGTTCGGGATTTTAAGTGTTAGCCGCTGTCATCTTGGAGGTTTTCTATCTAATTTTTTTGTAGATATTTCTTCCAAAAGAAGAAATAAAAAATACAAAACAAAGATCCGAACTATTTCACACCCGACTAATCTTTTTAAAATTATCAGTGCAGTCGTCGAATAGTCTACTCACCGATTTTGTGACACAATTTCAACTTATCAAATGCGATTTGCTAAATAATTATCCATTTGAGAGAATTAGATCCCTAACTTAGAACAACATGCGATATAAACCAAAATTTTCGCTAATTCATATATCTCATAAATGCAAGGGGTAATTTAAAAAATACCCATTTTACTCCATCTTTTTTCACAAATACCCTTCTTTCGGCTATTTTTGAAAAATATATTAATTTCAAACTAAATTACAATTTTTAATATTTCAAAATATTATATAATGTTTTATAGGGTTGTGGGGTTTAGAATATAGGATTTAGGGTTAAAACCTTAAATCCTAAAATTTTAAACCCTAAAGAAGTTTTAATCCTTAATAAATCTGAAACTCATAAAATATAAACTCTAATACATCAAACATAAACCCAAATAGTTAGTAAAACACTAAACCCTCAGGTCCCTAACCCTACAAGATTTTAAGCTCTAAATTAAATATTAAATAAACCCTAAATTAAAACGGTATTTTTGAAAAGAAAAAGAGGATATTTTTGAAAGGAGAATTTCTCACCATTTCTCTAAATTAAGTTCAACGAAATGATTTTCTTATGTTTCTATGTTGGCTTACAACATTTGAAATCGAAAAGATGTATGATGTATGAATGATGCATTAGTTTACATCATGAGTCTGAAAATCGAAAAGAATGTAATGGTTTACATTTGATGTAGGATGTATGAATGATGCATTAGTTTGTAGAAGGGTATTAGGAGTCCAGCTTCTAGACCAGAAAAGGAATAAATCCAATGACGTATTGTCTTAATTTAAAAGTTGTTTTATCATTTAGAGCTACTGTAGGAGTTCATATTGAGTCAACTATAAAACTTTTTGTGATGGACTGTTTAATCCATGATAATGTATTTTGTTTCTATGGTGATGTCGGAGGTGATGTCAAGCTTCTAGTTTCCAATCAAATTGCATTAAATATGCAGATTCACACTTGTGTATACTAACTCTCTCAGTTTGGATAAGATTGTAACTAATTATTTTGTATTTTAATACTATACTACATCTTTTTTAATTTTGTTGAAGTTTTAGAGTTTTTTATCCCATTTTAAGTGATGTTTTAAGTTTATATGCAAAATTAATTAATTTTTTTTTATGTTTTTTACGGGTTAATTTACGTAGATTGTTATCTAATTAGTTAAATTGTTTTAGAATTGATAGTAAAACATGTTTTTATCTTGGAAGATAAAATATTAAATAATTTCTTAATTTATGTACAAAACATATAAACATTATTTAAAGCGAAAATGAAATAATTGTTATGTACAAATGGTAAAAAAATAATAAAAAACACAAGTATAGTACTCCTTCCGTTTCACAAATAGTGTCATTTTACTTGATTTCACACAAGTTTTAAAAAAATTGTTAACATGCTCATATGATACTAATTATATGAAGGTGAAGAAATTAAAATGTTTTAAGCTAAACTAAAAATTTATAATTGAAAATGTAAAACGAAAAAAATTCTCCAAAATAATAATCTTCATGAAACGGAGAAAGTATCAAACATATATAACTATTTGCTAGTATCCTTGTTTCCTAGAGTACATTGTTGAAGAATATCATAATGTCTCAGTTGGTTGCGTTCTTCTCGAACATGATAAATCATTGTCTGGAGTGATTGGGTTACACCGTTATATATATAATAACATCAACACGACTATTGATACATGTTGATACCGTTTTCTTGATAATGGCGTTGACCATTATTTCGGTGGTTTTTCCGGACAACAAAGTTGTCGGAATGCCCGGATTTTGGAGTCATTGGATTTCTCGTTATGATCACTGCAACGTAGTGTGTTCATTTGTGATACACCAAGTTTTACCCTATGTATTTCTAACTGCAAGTGCACAGGCAAGTGTAGCTATAGTACTTAAGGATCGAATCCCACAAAGACCGAAAATAAATATGCAACTAGTTATGAAAATTCTAATTAAATGCAAGAAATTGGTTTTGAGGTTTTTCTACTGTAAACTATTACTAACTATGGTTTTAAGAGGGTTTTCAATCTATTAAAAGGTGCTAAGCTATTGGGAAGTTCAGTTAAGCT
>OVAP01007062.1:0-11125 GCA_900406295.1 Aurinia saxatilis
GAATAACATGGAATAAGTTATATCCTCCACGGATAATCGCTTGAACAATAGGATCATCATGACTGACACCAAGATCAGCAAGTAAATCTTTTAATCATAAGACCTCCTGAACCGTAAAAGCCAAAGCACGATACTCAGCTTCAGTGGAGGAACAAGAGACCTTATCCTGTTTCTTCGTCTTCCATGAAACCGGAGAACCACCTAACTGAATAAACCAACCAGTAAGCGAACGACTAGTGGTAGGACAAGCAGAATAATCAGAATCACACCAAGCAACAAGTCGCAGCGGAGTAAGAGCACGGAGAAGGATGCCTTGACCAGGGCTTCCTTTTAAATAACGGACAACCCGAAGAACAGCTTCCCAGTGAGCCACTTTGGGCTTATTCATGAACTGAGTCAAAACATGCACCGAATAAGCCAAATCAGGACAGGTCACAGCCAAGTAAATTAAGCGACCAACCAGACGTCGATAACGGAAAACATTCGTATAAGATGGACTAGCAACCGAATGTAATCGGTGATTTTGTTCCATAGGAAAAGTAGCTGGTTTGCACGCAAGGAGACCAGTATCAGTGACAATATCAAGAATATATTTACGTTGACAGAGATAAATCCCAGTAAGACTACGAGCCACTTCAATCCCCAAGAAGTATTTTAAGAAGCCAAGATCCTTCATGTGGAAACAATTGCTCAAGTATGTCTTAAACTTAGAGATAATAGGAATAGACGTACCAGTAATAATCAAATCATCAACGTAAATAAAAATGTAGAGACGATCAGTCCCCGTCTTAAGCATAAACATAGAATAATCCAGCGTAGATTGAGTAAATCCATAAGAAAGCAACGCACTGGATAACTTATCAAACCAACAGTGAGGTGCCTGTTTAAGACCATATAGAGACTTCTGTAAGCAACAAACTTTCGTAGGATCCGAGCCACGAAAACCAGGAGGAAGTCGCATGTATACCTCTTTCTCTAAATCACCATGGAGAAATGCGTTATGAACATCCATTTGGTGAACCTCCCAATTATTGGAACCAACTACCTGTAGAAAAGACCGAACAGTACTCATCTTAACAGGCGCAAAAGTTTCTTCAAAGTCACTCCCTTCTACCTGATGATTTCCAAGCGCCACAAGACGAGCCTTATAACATTCAATGGTACCATCAGAACGGAGTTTCACAGTAAACACCCACTTACTGCCAATGACCTATTTACCCAGAGGAAGAGTTTCAATAGTCCAAGTACCAAGTTCTTCAAGAGCATCAATTTCAAAACGGACTGCATCTCTCCACCATTCATCTTTAATAGCCTCATTATAAGATTTCGGTTCAACAAAAGCGGTAAGAGCAGTGAGAAAGGCTCGATGATTTTCATAAAAATGAGCACAATCCACATAATAAGAAATAGCATAAGGGGCAGAGGAAACCCGTGCATCATCCGTAGGACAAACTGTCTGAAGAACATAGTCACGAAGCTTGGCTGGAAGACGTGTAACACGCTTGCCAGGAACAAGATCTTCAACCGAAACAGAGGGTAAAGGAGGCTCGGGAGAAGAGAAGACAGGTTCCGGAGAAGTCAAATGCTCGGCTGAGGTCGGGGACACAGGGAAAGACTCGGACGATGAGGATTTCGACGCCGATGAAGTAGAGACCGGAGCTGTGAGCTCCGACTCTGAAAACGGCAAGACAGGAGACGGTGTCGTTGTTGGTGGCGTTGATACAGAGTCACGATTTCCAGAAATAGGAGAAGAAGAAATCACAAAACCGGGTTGAATTGGGTCATTAAGAATAACCGAACCGGGTTCAGGTATAAGATTAAGTGGTGAATTTAAATTTGGTTTAGGAGCTAAACCAACCGGAGCTTCTTCACGAGAAGCAGAGGAAAACGATTGCAGTGAGACATAGGAGGAAGATTTTGCAAATGGGAATGAAGATTCACAGAAGATAACGTCTCGGGATGTAAAAATCTTGCGAGTCTCTAAATCAAACACACGCCAACCCTTTTTAGTGTACGGATAACCCACAAAAATACCCTTTATGCTACGAGAAGCAAATTTATCACCCTTGTGATTTTGATTGTGAGCATAACACAAGGAGCCAAACACACGAAGATGTTGTAAGGGAGACGGGCGGTGATATAAAATCTCATATGGTGATTTGCCATTTAACAAAGGAGTCGGGGTCCTATTGATTAAATAGGCCGCTGTCAAAATGCATTCTCCCCAAAACTCAAGAGGAAGAGATGACTGAAATCGAAGAGCACGAGCAACATTAAGTATATGACGATGTTTTCGTTCAGCTCTCCCATTCTGTTGTGGCGTGCCAACACAAGAAGTCTCATGAACTATACCTTTTTCTCGAAAGAAATATGTAAGACACATGAACTCAATTCCAGTGTCACTTCGAATGGTCTTTACTAATGTGGCAAATTGTCGTTCCACAAGAGCAACAAAAGCCATAATCGTTTGAGACACTTCTTGTTTAGTTTTCAGAAGATAAAGCCACACACTCCTATAATAATCATCTACCAATGTTAAAAAAATATCGTGCTCCACAGAGAGAAGTACTCCTGTATGGACCCCATACATCACAATGCATCATTTCAAATAAAGCAGAAGTTTTATTAGAGCTTGTCGGAAAAACCAATCGAGTTTGTTTTGCACGAATACAAATCTCACACTCTTTATTCGGCAAGCTACTACTACTCAAAACACCAGGAATATAAAAAAAACCAAAAGCCTTAGAAGAGGGATGTCCTAAGCGATGATGTCATATATCTCTTGAGACTAACTCCGTTTGATGTACTGCACCCGCTGCCTCGAGCCCTCGTAGAAAATACAGCCCATTAGACTCCTTAGCCACTCCAATCAGCATCCTCGTAATGCGGTCCTGGATCACACAAAGCCGATCAGTGATCTGAAACACGCTAGAGATATCCTTATTCAACTGTGAAACAGAAATCAGATGGCACTGCAAACCATCCACCAATAATACATTCCGTAATGTAAGAGAAGGACTTAAAACTACTGTGCCTTTTCTATTTGCCACAGTAAACCTCCCATCCGGTAATTTAATGGATAAAGGGACCATGTCCCGATCATCACTCAAAAAATCCAAAGAACCACTCATGTGGTTTGTAGCTCATGTATCAATAACCCAAGAGCCAAGAAAATACGTACCAGCTAACTTTTCATTAGGAGAACCCTTTTTGTCATTCAACATCTGCACCAAAGTCTGCCATTGTTCATCACTCAATCCACTCAAACCCACACGATCAGTGTTGCTGATATGATTAACTGCTGCCACCGAATTCACATGAGATGACGAAGCAGGCTGTTGTTGTTGTCCACGGGCAGAAGAGGAAGTATTGTTCTGACCACGTCCTGTACTTGTAAGAAGACGTCCTCGAGGTCTGGATCCCCACCAATCTGGACACCCCAAAGCACGAAAATAGCTTTCAGCAAGATGCCCACTTCTACCACAGCTTTTACATTGAAGTTTAGCACGCTCTTCTTTAGTAAGAGAAGGTCGAGAAGAAGCAACACCCGGTGAAGAAGAGGAAAAAGATGCGAATGATGAAGGTTGAACCGCATAAGCCATAGCATCATTCCGAATGTCTAGAGAACGTGCAATAGTCTTAGAATCTTCTTCTTGTATCAGCTTATTATAAGCCTCATCCACACTTGGTAACGGGTCCCTAGATAGCAAGTTTGATTTAACGGACCCATAAACAGATTCATCAAGGCCTTTAAGGAGTTCATGTAACTTGTCTTCTTCCTGTTCCCGTTCTCTAGCAGCATTAACAGGACAGTCACAGGCAGTAGAACGACGAACATCAGCCAATGAGTTCCAAAGTTGCATCACCTTCGCATAGTAAGCCTCAATCGTGAGACCCTGTTGTCGGCAAGTAGCAAGCTCAGCTTTGATACGCTGCACCCGCTGTCCGTTTTTCAACGAGTAACGTTTTTTAATATGATTCCAAAGATCGCTCGCAACTTCCACATCAGAAAGTGTGGAACGCACAGAGTCACAGATTGTAACATGAATCCATGAAAGAACAAGATGATTGTTGGTCCACCAATCTTCCAAGTCTTCATAATCATCTCCCGGCTTTGGAATAGTCCCATCAATAAAACCGAACTTCTTACGAGCCTTGAGAGCCCTCCTAAGATTCGTCGACCATTCATTGTAATTAGATCCTTTGAGAACAGGTTGAGAAATCAAAGCACCTGGATTATCACTCGAAGTCAAGTCGTAAGGCGAAATCGTTCTTCTTTGAATTTCAATCTTCGATTTCGGTCGAGTTGACTCTTTCCCTGAATTGTCCACACGAGATTCATCTCCAGATCCAGACATGATGAATCAAGAATTATGGACAAAATAAACAAAGAATTATGAAGACCGATGAATAAGAAGAACAAATTAATTTGTCTATCGAAGAGAAAAAGAAAGGAGAGGTGTTGGTAAGAACAAGGAGAAACGACGGCAAGGATAAAGCGTCAATAAAGAGATAATAAAATTTAGATTTTATTGCTCTGATACCATGTGCTTCCAACTAAAAGCTAATTGACTATGAGTGGAGAGATCCAATCCACTTATATATTAGTCTAGTTCCTTCCCATCTTTCAGATGTGGGATTTTTCTCCATACGCCCCCTCGAGATAATGGTCCGTATAGCCATTAATCTCGACAGAATCCATCACATCCCCTCGAGACAATGCTCTTTTAGCAATCTCGACGTAAATTGGGCCTTTCTTGGGCCGTAGTAAGACCTCTCTTAGGTTATTAATCAATGGGGGTGATCGGACCACTTTCCGGACCGGACTAATGGGGACAAGGGTGTTGGACTCTGATACCATGTGAAGAATACCAAAAATTTGTATAAAGGTTTTTCTAATTAACATTGTGAGGCCAATGGCCAATATTTATACAAACCTTAAGCTAAACCTTGAATATAGTAAATCTATACAATAGGAAACTATACAATATTGATATGTAAATATGAATCCAAAATACATATGTAACATATCGTAATAGATTGTTTCAAATTTGCTATTTCTATCAGCAGAATTGGGGAATGTCACACATCTGCTTGAAAACAACATAGAGAATATAGGTGAAAACTCTAATAAGAGAAATAGACGGCTGTTTTTTTATGCTAGTTAAGTATAATATAAAAACATATTATATACTACAACTCTGCTTTAGAGTGCTCTGTGATAGGATGTTTGACGAAGCAAATGTAAAGAGGAAATAAAAAAGATTCTACGAAGACGTACCTTCAAGATATTAATCCGGTCAGTTTCGTTTATTTGTGCCATCAAAGACAAAGCACAGCTCATTATATCCAAAGATGAAGGTGACATAATTGATTACAAAAGTGTCGTTTTGGTTTCAACAAAAAAATGGGCAACTTGAAGGTTTTTCATTTCTTAAGCAACACTCAGTACAATGCCATCGCAAATTTGCAGAAAAAAAACAAAAAAAATCTGCCATATGGTTCAAAAATGGAAAATGGACATATTAATATATTATTCCTCAAGTTTTCAGTTTGAGTAGAGACATGGTAAATGAACATTTTATCCCAAAGTCAATCTGAGTAATTTTATCCTTCAAATTGCTAGGATCCATAATTATTTTTCAAATGGAGTTTGACTATGTCAATTAAGACATGGTCAAAAACAAACGTTATCATTCCATAATATCTGAAAATAATATTTTAATTAAGAAAAACTTAAAAACTCAGAAAATCCGAAAAGAACCAAGAATATTATAAACTTTATAAAAGAGTTATAACCAAATTATAATATATAAAAAATATATATCTTCAAAATTAATTTCTCAGTCACATTAATTTGAAAAAGGCCATTCATTAAGTGAACTGCCTAAGAAGAACTAATTTTCTTAAAAGGGTTGTACACCACCAAAAACTACTTATGAAAATTATTTATTTTACCCCAAAAAAAAATCATCTTAAAAGATCTTGGTATATGGAAATCATACGGCTTAGTGGTATATAGAAGAAAATGAGAAATATATATAATACACTTACGGTTTCATCAAAATTTGCGATATCAACTTTCCTCATGCGCCTAAAGGTAAAAAATGACTAACCAAATAAAAACATAAACATAAAAAAATAGGCCTAACCTTGAATATATATATATAATATAGAAATACAAATATTAAATTATGACAAAAACAAACACAAGAACGTCAACTATTTTAACCTTGCTTTTCTTCTTTACATAGTAAAATGAATGATGATAGAACTTCGAGTGAACACAAACCGGTGCGTAGCGCAGATCCAGTTTCTTGTATACATTAAAAAAAAAAAGTGTTTTAAAAATCTTCTTCCTAAAACTCTTCAATCATTTATTTACTACAACATAAATCATCTGGTCAGTGATTTAGTACCAAGTGAAATCTTTCTAATAAAAAAGTATATTTTAAAAAATATTACGAAAATTATATTAAAGTAGTTGAAAAAGGACTATAACAAAAAAAAAAAATTAATGTTACGTTTTTAAAAAAATTTCTTTAGAAAAGGAAAAGAAAGATAAATATGCTGGAAAAAGGAAAAATAAAGAAATAAAGATAAATTAAAACAATTAACGCATCGAACTTATTCCTCTTTCTTCAACCTTATTCCTCTTTCACCGACGACAGTAACGTTTCTTCGACCAATGAATACCCGCGACCGCATGAAGCCTCACTACTGCCATCACAAACTGCTGGTGAGAGACTTTTAGCATGTCGTTTGTAGTATACCAAAGACCATAAACTACCACAAAACACTAAATATGGTTATAATATAGTTAAGGATCAAATCCACTAGGGGAGAGTGACTAACACTTTAAGTACAATAAATTTTAATTATGCTAAAACAATCAAGAGTTGTTTGAAATAGTAACAAGCAAAAAGAAAACAATAAACAATAAACAAACAATAAAAGACAATAAAATGAAGCAAGAAATCAATAGATAGGTATTGATCAATGGGCAATGGCAATAACGATCATGAGTAATTAGTAATGACCTTGTGGAGGCTAGTTTACAAGCACGAGACACAATCCTAGGCAAAAGACTACTAATCTATAGATTAATCCACATCCCTTTGGTGTTAATCCCTTTGACGATCATAAATTGACTAATTTCTCAATTTTCATATCAATGATATCCAAGCAAGAAAACTCAGTCTCAGTCAACCAGTAAACACTTTAATTTATTTTCCAATGGCTAAGGTGACATAGCAAAACATTTTGTCCGTTTAAGCATTTCAACAAATACTTGGTAGGTGTGTGAAATGCCTATGATCTAATTCATAATGAGTCAAAGAAAAAATATCATTAATCATACAAGATACTTAAAAGAAACAATTAAAACGAACCTTAATCCACAAGATCAACATTAATCACTCATTACTCTACCAAATCCATCAATCAATCAATAGAGAGACTACTCACTCATAGTCATAGAATCAAAAGAGGCTAAGATAATGATCATAATCATGAATAAAAAGAAGAGATTAAAGGTTTTTTCAAACACAATAATCAAATCCTTAAACCTTAAGAACAAGATCTAAGAGGATTACAAGAGAGAGTTTTTGTGTTTTCTATAAAAAGATAAATTTATCCTCTATAAAGTGAAAACAAAAAGGTATTTAAAAATAAAAAGGAGAGAATCAACAAAATTAAGATAATGTCAACATAAAATGGGAAGGCAAATCCGTGCATCTGAGATCGGACGGCCAGATCGGACAGTGAGTCCGATCTGGCTGCACATGGACTTGGGAAATTTGTGTGCAATGAGATCGGGGGAGGAGATCAGGCCGTAATTCTGATCTGGCTGTTCCTTTTCCTCTTGTTCCACTTTGGAGCTCATAATACCAGTCTTCAATGTAAAATCCACAACCCCTTCATATCAACTTCAAATAAAATGATTCCAAGCCCCAGTGCAAGCTAACTAATTCTTCTAAATCTCCACAAAATTTCAGCTCCATTGGATAAGTTTAAGACTACCATTTGTACTTCAACTTGAAACCCTTCGGATGGAGCCTTCTAGCTAAAATTTGCTCATGTTGTCAAAACTATCTCAAACTCTTCCAAAATTCACCAAACTCATCTAGAGCCTTCATATAACACTTCTAAGCATCTTGAGAAACTCCATTGGTTTTTTTAATCAATTTGGTACCTAATGCACATGAATATGCATGCAAAATGCTATTTTCCTAAAAGATGCAATCATAAATGAAGTTTGTGAAAAATAAGTGTAAATGATGCAATGTAAGGTGACTATGCAATAAATGGATGATAAAAATACTAAAAACCTAGGCTAAAATGGTATCTATATGCAACACATCAACTGCATCAAAATTCCTATCTGGAGAATCAAACAAAGCAAATTATGAAATCTCCATTTAAAGTTTTAGGTTTTCTAATTTGTAAGAGAAGTTTAGTTTCAGAAACTGCCTCACCACTATTTAATCCCTGTTTTTGCTCACACCACTACTCCGCTTCTTTACAAAACCGTGTTAACCTTCTATAAATTTAGCAATCTTCATAGATTCAAAACCTTAATACTCTCCTTTCTTTACCATCTCGGGTCCGCTCAATAATCCTCCCTCTTCTGCATTTCTCATCTTTACTTTTCCAAAATTCTCTTAATCTAATCTGTTATTTGATCTTTCTCACATATGTTCTTCATTCCCAATTTGTGACTCAGGTTCAAGATACCAAAAAATGCAGATATATTGACGATGGCAATGACTTGCGTACATGATCAGTGAGAGCAAAACGAACAATGACCCGACAACAAGGACAAAGTCCACAAAGGTAGGAAAGCTATACCAACGAGAACATTAAATCTATATAGAAAAATCTCCCCTGAACTGTTCTTTTACATCCACATTAAATTGGGTTCAAAAGTTGGTTAGGAAAAACTGATACTGTCACTTTTCTTTCGAGGCAAAAAGAAAATCAAAAGTTTTTTTTTTTTTTTGAAAATCAAAAGTTCTTTTATTTGTTTTATGTTAACAGGAATTCAATTTATGTTAATAGGAATTCAATGGAAAGATGTATACAAGACAAACGTATTCTGATTATACAAGAGTTGGGACATGAACTCCCAACTTAAGACAAAGTGAGACGAGCATCTTAAAGGATCATTCGTTACCTTGCATTATCTTAATCTCTATAATGCAGTAACATGAATTTTCTTTAAGTGAATCTTTGTTTGTTTCTCAGAGAAAAAAAACTTATTTATCGTTACAAGTTACAAACCAATAGAATTATACACATTCATACAATATTTGTTTTGACTACTATTAACTGATCTAAATCACACCGTCTCAGTCATATGAGGAGGATAAGTTCTTCTTACCATGGAGATTTGATTGCATGTACATATATATGTTGACGAAGTTGAAGGAGTAAGTGAAGTATATAAAGTAAGGAAGAAGCGTAGAGAAAAAGTACAATGAAATATCAAAGAATGTAATAATTTTTGTTTTATTACTTAGATTCTTTTGTAGTCGATAAAACAACAAAAAAACATTATAACCGTATATAAAAAACATTATACAGTAAAACCTGTTTACTATACTTTTTTGGGACTTTGAAAATTTATTAATTATAGAGATATTAATTTATAGAGATATTAATTTATAGATAAATTTTAGTTTATAATTTTCTTTTTTGAAAAATAAGAAAATGTATTATAATTTACATATTTCATAACTTATTTTTGTTAAAACTTCTATATGCTTTTGCTATCAAATTTTCAGTCTCAGCTTGGACAATTACGTTCATATACTACATGAGACAATAGCAAATTGTTTGGCACTGCAAAATTCGTTCAAGTAATATTGTATCAAGGAATTTAAAAGATGGGTCAACTACTGAAAGGATATTCATGAATTTGAAGTTTTGATTCATATATAATATCGGTTTTCAAAATAAAATGGATAACAATAACCAACTCGACAATCCGAGAGAAAAATATATTTGTTCAAAAGTTCAGAGTTTAGAAGAAATTGAAGCCACAATCCTAAATGATGTTGATGATGAAGTTGAAGACCAAATAACGGTACCTTTTAAGTACTTTTGCATAAAAAAATAATTATTGCGTTTAGAACTTTTCGTAATTTTTTTTATGCAGATTGAGAAGACAACAACATGAGTTTTTAAGTAATAAAGAAAAATATATATGAGTTTTAACGAGATTCAAACTCCAAGAAAAAAACAAACAACATTAGAGTCATATTTTAGCAGATTGTCTTATAGACACAATATATATATACATAAATATTTCTATTTATTAATTTATGCTATTATTGGGACTATATTTTACATAGGAAATCTGAAAAAGTTATTTTCTTATTATCTTATCAAATTTTGTCACTTTTTTACACCGGCCCAACTCGGGACCGGAAGAATTTATTAATTTATGCTGATTATTTTATCGAGTATTAATTTATAGAGGTTCTACTGTAACATGCTAATTCTTTTTCTTAGTATTTACATTCTTTCCGTATTCGATAAAACAATAAAAACATTATTTACTGCATACTAACAAAATTAATAATATAAATATTAACCCATACTAGTAATGAATTAAAGCATGAGGCTAAACAATAGCAAAAAACTATCTTAAAAATAGGAAACTGGCTGAAAACACGATGGGTGTTGAACGATACTAATGTAGTATCGATCGACGCCTCTTCTTGAAATTTTTAATTTTTCTTCGTTTGCTTTTTCTTCTCTTCAAACTTGATCCATTTTTGCTCCATAATTCTTCCATGATTTACCAAGTGCCCAAAACTCGTCCATGCACCTAAAATGACTCATTTAGACTCTAATAATAATAATATAGACTCCATAAAAGAGATAAATATATGTATTATTAGTATAAAAATCGATAAAAACTAGGATATACCATTACACACGATAAACAAATCCTTTAACTAACGCCCTGTTTTTGAAGCTCCATAAATTCCCACCTAACCCAAATAAAAGCAGTAACAACATGCCTTCAATTGTAAATTTGATCTACCTCAGAGATGAAAGATATGGGTTTGGAACTAGGAAATACAATTTTGCAATGTTTACCAAGAATACAAGCCTC
>OVAP01007063.1:0-11124 GCA_900406295.1 Aurinia saxatilis
AAAAGATTAAGGAAAATCTTCATTTTGAGATTTAAGGAAATCTTGTAATTGCTCCGAATGGTGTCGATCGACACCAAGGTGGTGTCGATCGACACCTCCTCTGTTTTCTTTCCATTTTTCTTCGTTTCCTTAATTTGCTCCGTTTTGCTCTATAANCTCCAAAACCTCGTCCATGCACCTAAAATGACTCACTTGGACTCTAATAATAATATATATACCCTAAAACATAAATAATTATATATTTATTATGATAAAAACCGGTAAAATATGAGGTATATCATGACCAAGGGCTAGGATGCTGAAGACGGGGCTGAGGAGAAAACTGACGAGGGGTGCAGGAAGAGATCCCCGAAGCTGCTTTAGAAGGGACTGCCATTGAGTAGTAGGAAAGCTATGTAATTTTTTGTTATTTGTTTGTTTGGACCTTGTAACTTTGCATCGCTATAAGCGAGTACAATGCTTGGATGGCTTTATCCAAATATGATATTAATTTCATGCAATTATTCTCAAGTTGCAGTCGTGTGTGTGTGTGTGTATGAGCCGAGCTTTGTTTATCTTATTTGTTAGCTTTGAACAAGCATTAAGATTGCTCTTACGATGTGAGTAGACCCGCGTTTAAGACAAGCTGGTTTTAGGTAGTGCACGTTGCATGTATAGACGAGGCTATGTAAAAGACCTAGGTAGTAATGTTAAATTTTACCATTGTGGAAAGCAATGACGAGTAGCGTGTTGTTGTTGTGTATGTAAAGCGACTAAGGCGAAAGATGCCGAGCATATGATATGCGTTTGTCGAGATGTCCTCAAAATGGTTAAGGCAACGAGCGCCGAGCGTGTAGTATGCCGAGCATGTAAAGGAAAGAGTATGGATATACTCTTATCCCCCCCCCCCTTTTCTGAGGAGGGGGCTAGCTGGACTCATCCGAAGATAGGCTGCCTACGTCCCCTGTGAAGGGATCAAGCCGAGCCCGTAGTTCAGGTTCGGTGCATAAAAAGAGGACCGATGTTGTTTTTTTTTTTTTTTTTTGACCGAGCCCCAATTACTAATGATAGTACTTTTTGAGATGCCGAGCATTCCAGGGGCGTGGAATGACTCTTCCGTCCATCGCGACGAGCTCATATACGTTGGGTTTGACGACCTTAGTGATGCGGTAAGGTCCCTCCCAGTGTGCGCCGAGCTTGCTAGCATTTGGTTTTCCTGTGTTCTGAAAAACTTCGCGTAGGACGAGCTCCCCTTCACGAAAACGCTGAGGACGAACGTGGGAGTTGTAGTACAGAGCTGCCTTTTGCTGGCAGTTCTAAAGGCGAACGAGCGCGCGATCTCGTCTTTCATCAAGGAAGTCGAGCTTCTCAAGTAACATAATATTATTGATCCCTTCATCTTGTGGTGAAAGCTGTAAATGAAGTCCGGGAAATTCCATCTCAGCTGGAATCACACATTCAGAGCCATAGACAAAGGTGAAAGGAGTTTCGCCGATGGGACGCCGAGAAATTGTTCGATGTGAACATAAGACCCCATCTAATTCCTCGGCCTACCTGCCTTTTTTAGCATCTAGTCTCTTCTTTAGTCCATCGACGATTGTCTTGTTGATGACTTCGGCTTGATCGTTACCTTACGGGTAACGAGGAGTAGACTTGGTGAGGCGAATTTCTTCTACGTTAAGATTGATCGTCACTCCATTGAGGGTGGTGGCTTTCATCGAGTTAGATCTCAATGGGGCCCTAAAGGTGTGGCCCACCCGTGTTGCTTCTTTAGAATACATGCATTGTTCCTGAAATTGATGAATGTTTATTTAACCCTTCATTGTTTTTGTTTATGCAGAACGCCATATTTTATTCAGGGGAGTAGAAGGTTGGACGTCGTTGCTTTAGAACATGCGAGCGAATTCCACTCACTGGAAGAAGACTTTCTCTTTGGACAGAGTAGAGCGTGTCCGCTTTTTTGGGACCGGCTTCGATTCTTCTATCCGTTCAGACAATATGTTTGAAATTGTGAAGGCAAGGATGACTCTCATGGACATGATCCTCCAGGGGAAGACTGCTGGCGAGACTGAGGCACAGTCCAGAGTGTCGCAGGCTGGTCGTGCGGGTCCTGCAGCATGTTCTGGTAGCTCGTCGCGAGGACCGGCCAGTGAGGCTTCGAGAGTTTACAAAGGCAAGGGCGTTGTCGTGGATGGCCCACGCAAGAGGACAAGGAAACCAAAAGAGACTTCACCACCGGTAGTTGAGGAGGAGGTCCCACCATCGGATGTTGTTCCTCCTGAGTTTGACAGCGTGTTGTTGCCTCGAATCACCTTGCTCGTGTTGTTCGGTTCGGGGAGCCATTCGTTCCGGTGGGGTCCCTTGAGCACCGAGACTTGTACATGGATGCATTCGCCGCTGGCATGGATGTGAGTGATCTCTTGATTCCATAGATTGTTTGTTCATGACTAACTTCTTGTTGTTTTGTTGTAGTTCATTGCCTACCAGAACGCGCTGGTGAATGCGTATCAGGCTGATCTCCATGGGGCCCGTGCAGAGTCTGATGAGCTTAGGATGATCCAAAAGTCCCACAAAGACTAGTTGGCCGACCTAAAGGGGAAGTCTGCTAGCCATGATGAGGAGGTCGTGCGTCTGACCGAAAAGGCGGAGAAAGAGGCGAAGCGGGCCCTCCGGCATAAGAAGAAAGCGACGAAGAAAGCAGCCAAATCTATGGCGCTCAAGGGTCAGGTGAAAGGGATCAATGAGAAGTTTTTTCACCATGTTGAGAGCACCCGCGCCAAGGTTGTTAGACTTAAGGAGGAGTTCAGCGGTCTGATGTGTCTTCACCATCAGGTTAGCTGTCTATGTGTATTAGCTATAACGTGTGTGACTTGTTCTAACTTCTTTCTTGATTCTTATGATAGGCTGAGAACTCCTATCAAATGATCAAGACGTTGAGAGGCGCAGACCCATCTGTGTTTGAAGAGGTTGAGGCCGGCATGGTAGCGAGTCAGATGAAGTACAAGGATTCTGATGTTGAGTACAATGCCTTTGTGGGTGAAATCACTGAGGATCTGTCTAGGCTGTGCTCGTTGGACGCGAGTGTGTTTGCTGAGGAGCCATGCTTAATTGATGTCCCGGTCCTTGTTCGGGACCCGATGGAGGAGGACGAGTAGGTCACTGGAGACCGCTTTTGTCTAGTTTTTTTTTCTGTTTTAAGACTTGGCATTTGTTTGCCCTTTTGAACCTCGTGTTGGTTGAGTGTGAGAACTCGTTCTGTTTATCCAATATTTGGAACTTGACTTGTTGCGGTGCCCGTAGGCCGTTGAATGCTTTGAACTTGCTAGTTCGTTTCATGCATGATGTTTCGTTGTGACTTGTAGCATTCGTTTGCTATTTTCGAGTAGTGACATGTTTTGATGAGTGGGCCCCTCGGTAGTATGACAGGTGGCCCAACGAATGTTTGTACAAGGGTCAAGTTTATCGATCTCATCCCCGAGCCTACATTGTCACGCTTGTTCTAAATGTGGTGGAGATTTTGCCCATGAGATGTATATGACCAGCATGATAGCTGGGTTTCGATGGGTCACTTAGGTGATCATAGCGATCGCGCTTTTTGTGGAGAAAGCTTAAACCGAATAATATCCCTTCTTGTGGCGATACATCAAGGATGTGCCCATGGGATGTCGATGACCAGCGTTGAGTTGCTGGGTTTTCAAAGACAAACTATTTCTTTCACACATCCACTCTATCTAGTGGGACCGATTCCGACAATAGTTGTCGCGCGCTTTACCATAGTGATGGTGTTCATGACCCGGGTATATACATTGTTGTGGCCAGCAACAATGGGTGCAATTTTATACGCTTGAAGGTTTGGTAACCTTCGTTCGTGACCTGTGACAGGGTCGTTAGCTCAAAACTGTTGTCGACATTGGTTTGCATTTAAGAGCCCCCGTGTGGGCCCATCCACTAGAGTGACTATTGACACAAATTTAAATTTATGTAATACGACAATACAGTAATATTAACATTATTATACAAAAGAAAATATTACGATCAATATAAAAGAACGTGGACAAATATTTCACAATTTATGGTTATTAAAGGACACTAAGTTTAGTTTGAAACAATATGTTATATTTATAAATATTTGATTGTTTTATCTTATATAAATAATAAAACTATTCAAATTGATGAAGGTTCATGTCAGTATATTTAAATACTAAGATAAAAAAAATGATTGAAAGAAACAAATATAATAAAATCAGTCTATGTGATATGTATCAATTCATATATCAACACTTTTATTACTCTTTGATATAATGAAATAAAGTGAGAAGAGAAAAATTCTTCAAAATGCAGGGACAAAATATAACAAAACTAAATGGAAAATGAATTGAGAGACGATCAATCTCTTGAAGTTTAAAACGTCATATATTTTAAAAAATTAAATGTCAAAAATGAAAAAATTAATCTTAAAATAACTACAAATATCATAAAGATTGGAAATTATTTCCAATTTTCATGGTGGTAAGAAAATAAACAATTATTTTATATCTAAGAGGATATTATACACCGCTTTTATAATTAATTATTTTATCAAACACAAAAATAAAATATTGACTTAATCATGATTCATATTAATAAATATAAGAATTAAAATTATAAATAAGAAAAAATCATGATCGCAAACCAAAACATTGATTAAAAATCTTAGCGTAATGATGTGTGGCAGATATAATGATAGAGATTTATACTATATCAAATTCACGATCATGCAATACATTATCAAATAGTAATTCATAGAGACTATGTATCATAAAAAATTTAAAATAACATGAGAAAAACTGTTCCAAAACTATACTATAATTACCAAAATATTTTTGAAATGTTGTTATCTCAAGAATAAAACAAATGAATAAAAAACAAAATTAACCAATTCCGCGCATAGCGTGGGTCAACCCCTAGTTCCAATTCTAGTGGTTGATTCGTGCTACGCGCGGAATGAGTTAGTTTTTGTTTTTCTTCATTTGTTTTATTTTTGAGATAACAACGTCCCAAAAATATTTTGGTAATTGTAGTCTAGTTTTGGAACAGTCTCTATGATTTACTATTTGACAATGTATTGTATGACCGTGAATTTGATATAGCATAAACTTCTATCATTATATCTGTCACACGTCATTTTGCTAAGATTTTTAATCACTGTTTCAGTTTGCGGTCATGATTTTTGTTTATTTATAATTTTAATAACATTTATTAATATGAATCATGATTAAGTCAATAGTTTATTTTTTGTGGTTGATAAGATAATTAATTATATATATCCTATTAGAAATTAAAATAATTGGAGTTTTTTTTGCCACCATAAAAATTTGAAATAGTTTACAATCATTTTAATATTTGTAGTTATTTTAAGATTAATTTTTTCATTTTTGACATATTTAAATTTTAAAAACATATATGACGTTTAAACTTCAAGAGATTTATTGTCTCTATAGTTATTTTCCATTTAGTTTTGTTATATCTTTTTCCTGCGTTTTCAAGATTTTTTCTCTTTCCACTTTGTTTCATTTAACCAAAGAGTAGTAAGAGTGTTGATATATGAATGGATACATATCAAATAGACTGATTTTATTATATTTGTTTCTTTCAATCAATTTTGTTTATCTTAGTATTTAAATATATTGACATGAAACTTCATCAATTTAATAGTTTACGATTTGTGTAAGTCAATACAATAAAATGTTTATAAATGTAACATATTATTTCAAATTAAATTTAGTGTTCTTTAATAACCATAAATAGTGAACTTTTTGTCCAAGTTCTTTTATATTGATGGTTAATATTTTTCTTCTATATAACAATGATAATATTATTGTATTGTCGTATTACAGAAATTTAAATTTGTGTCAATAGTTACTTTAGTGAATTTACCTGCGCGTAGTATGTGTTATTATTATTTTTATTTTTTTGGGATAATGACGGTCCACAAATATCTTTGTAATTGTAAGTATATTTTGCCAAACCTTTTGTAATATTCTTTAAAATTTAATATGATACATAGTCTTTACAATTTATATGATTTACTATTTGACAGTGTATTGCATTACTGTAAATTTGATATAATAAAATCTCTATGATGATCTCTACCCCCACGTTATTCCGCCAAAAATTTTAATCAATGTTTTGATTTGTAATCATGATTTTGTTTAGTTTTTTCTAATCGTTATATTTATTAATAGGAATCTTGATTAAGTCAATAGTTACTCATTTGTGTTACATCATAAAGGTGTTATCTTATGTGTATTTTAATTTTAGATTTTTTTTAATCATTTATTTTTTTACTTATTATTATAATTATTATTATTATTATTACTTTTTGATGCAGCTTAAATATTGATTAAATCATTTTAGAGTCATTACTTAATATAATAAAATAATTAATTTAGAGTTTTGAAATTTTATATGAATTATATACTTTTAAAGTTGATACTATGAATGACTTTTCAAATCTCTTTTGTAATTGATTATATTGATACCAAAAGTGAAATTAATATGTGAAATAGATGTTGAATTATATTATTTTATAAAGTTATCACCAAAGCTAACTTTATATATATATTAATTATATGAATGTTCTTATCTGGTAGATACCAGCTTGAATTGAGGAAAACGATTCTAGGTGTCAATACATAAAAACAAGATGAATATTGTAAGTGGAAGCCCCTTAGCCTATTGGTTAAAGGTTTAAAAGTTTTTACACAAGGTATGTGGTTCGTAAAGAATACACAGGCTTACGGAGGTTCAGAGGTGATGCAGGCAGAACTGTTTATTGTGGTCTCGTGCATGGCCAGAGAGCTATCCATCGTAAGTGTGGTACATGTAAGACCGTCTGTGGTGGATCCGTGTTGCGGGGAAAGCTGCATCATGAAGTAATTATCTGTAAGGGGTGTTCATTTGATATGTACCGTGTGTTGCGGAAAGAGTTACACCGTGAGGTGTTCATTTGATCGAATCAAAAAACATATGTAATAAATATTAGATTTGCAAACGACAATAAAAAGAAGAAATTAGTCGATAATCTAAAAATCAGTGTTAAATATATATATATATATATATATATATATTGTAATCGTTACGTACAATCTTTAATTTTACTTAAGGGGTTCTCTTTACTTTTGTTTTTGCCTTTTCGTATTTGTAGGTCTTAGACATTATTCCCGTGCTTTCCAGTGCATGGATCTTCGAACGTACAAAAAGAGACGATGAATAATTGAACGGATTTGATACTTCGGTTTTGTTGTTTTTCATTCATCATTTCCTCCGTTACACAAACAAAAATGAACATATTAAATTAACACTTCACTGTCCGTACGGAGGTGCGGACGAATCATCTAGTAACCATTAAAAATCAGAAACAGAAGAAAAAATAGATAATGATCTGTGCGTGCATTCTCGCAGCTATGATTCAACAACCTTATTACAAAATAAAAAAAAATCAAGAATACATAGTCTGCAGAAGATATGGACAAGTAATCTACTATAATAAAATTCAGATGTTAAAAAGAAAATATCTATATTATAAAATTAATCTAATCAGTTACCTTAATTATTAAAGGGAATTATTATTCGTTAATTTTTCAAAGGCACATTAAAAAATACTTTCGACATAGGAAAATAGAAAGAATGTTTGAGGAAGAAAAGAAAACCGCGTCAAGTGGTAACACGTCTGTTGTTTCTCCATCACGATTGAGAAAGATTAACTCCTCTGCTACTACTCTTTCTGTTCTGTCCGAGAAAGAGAAGAAAAAGAAAAAAAAGACAGTATGTTGTGCTCCAGATCTAAAAGAGTATTTTTACTTGTGGCTATTCTTTTTTCCTTTCTTCTGGTCGCCTCCACAACATGGATTCCTGGTAAGGATACATTAATCTTCTTCTGAATAAAAATTCTTAAAATTCAAACTGGATTTCTTAATTTGGCTTGGATTGTTTCAGAGAAAGAAGGAGAATGGGAGACAAGTATAAAAGAAAGGCTTATGGCAGAGGAAAGTGGAGAAAATTCATCTCTGATATTGGCTGCAAAGAGAACGAAAAGAAAAAATCCCCAAGACAATTTTAAGCTCTACAATGGGGGATGGAACATAAGCAACACCAACTATTGGAGCGTGAGTGCCCCAAATTGGATTATCATTCCTAATCAGTTTTCTGCTTATATTGATGATTCAATCTTTGGTCTGCAGTCTGTTGCTTTTACAGCGGCGCCTTTCTTTGCTATAGCAGGAGTCTGGTTTGTGCTTTTCGGGCTATGCTTGTCTCTGATTTGCCTTTGTTATTGCTGCTGCCCCCGTCAACCTTATGGTTATTCCCGGGTTGCTTATGCTCTCTCCCTTGTCCTCCTCATATCTTTCACAATCGCTGCAATGTAATCGCCACTCTTCCATTGTTATCCTTGCTTCTTGATCCAGGATATTGATTTCCCTAACCGCGGTATCTTGTGTTTGACAACATTCCAGTGTGGGATGTGTTTTCCTTTACACGGGCCAAGGGAAATTTCATGCTAGCACAACAGATACTTTGGACTACGTAGTGAGTCAGGCAAATCTCACTTCAGAAAACCTCAGAAATGTGTCGGATTATCTCAACGCAGCTAAGACGGTGGATGTGCAGTCCACCGTTCTGCCAGGGGATGTTCTATCAAGCATTGACAACATACAGGGAAAGATTAACTCCTCCGCTACTACTCTTACTGTCAAGACTATGGAGAACCATGACAAAATTCAAGATGCCTTGGACAACATGTAAAATCCAGCACCATATTCTTATCTTCCATATGTTTTCACCTTTTTGCTTATACTTCGTCTCTCTTTCTTGCAGGAGACTTGCGCTCATCATCATTGCTGCTGTGATGCTTTTTCTCGCATTTATTGGATTTTGTAAGTGCTCTCCTTATATGCACCGCCAAAATCTCTCAGGGGTTGGGTTATTATTGATTATTTTCATTGTGATTTCATACAGTACTCTCTATCTTTGGACTCCAGTGTCTTGTTTATACGTAAGTGAACTCTCATTCTTAGGTTCTGTTTTATGCTGGTTACACATTTCATCGATTAATCTGTTGTGGTTTATCTATGGGTAGGTTGGTGATCCTTGGTTGGATTCTCGTAACGGGTACTTTTATCTTGTGTGGTGTATTTCTGCTTCTACACAAGTGCGTTTTATTCCCTCTTTACCATTTCTCTACATAATGCATAAAGCCTTCTCATGAAAAGCTTCTTCTACTTTCTCAGTGTTGTAGGGGATACATGTGTTGCTATGGACCAATGGGTCCAACACCCAACAGCTCACACGGCTCTAGATGATATTCTACCATGTGTTGATAATGCAACCGCTAGAGAAACATTGACTCGGACCAAGCTTGTGACATACCAGTTGGTCAACCTTGTTGACACTGCCATCAGCAACATGGCGAACAGGAACTTCCCGCCTCAAGCAGGTCCCGTCTATTACAACCAGTCGGGTCCCCTAATGCCCCTGCTCTGTAACCCCTTCAACGCTGATCTCTCTGACCACCAGTGCCAACCTGGTGAGGTTCATCTGAACAATGCAACAGAGGTAAACATTTGAGTCCCTCTGAATTCAGAATCAATAATAGGTATTGAAATCAAAAGCATCAAACTAAACCCAAAACGTAAAAATGTGTCCCATGGCAGGGACAAGAAACAAAACTTCAAAAAAGAAATTCTATTTGAGTACGGAAGGGCAGAACCTATCTTAAAACTAGTAAACTATGCATCATAATCTCTCTTTTATTTATATTTATGCAGGTGTGGACGAACTTCACTTGCCAAATTGTAACACCAGGAACATGCAGCACACAGGGACGTCTGACCCCAAAACTTTACACCCAGCTGGCTGCAGCAGTGAATGTAAGCTATGGTCTGTACCGGTATGGTCCGTTCTTGGCAGACCTGCAGGGCTGTGACTTTGTGAGGTCCACATTCACTGATATAAAGAGGGATCATTGCCCAGGACTGCGGAGATACACGCGGTGGATATATGTTGGTCTTGTGTTAGTGTCTGCTGCTGTAATGCTATCTTTGGTGTTTTGGGTTATATATGCTCGAGAGAGGAGGCACCGGGTCTACACAAAAGACTACAATGCTATGCACTCTGAAACTCCACGGGACAAGGGCCCGTGAGATAATATGCTTTTTTTGCGGGTTTACAGTGTACATTATGTGAGAATTTGGTGTTCTTCTCTGTACTGGATGATGGGAGGAATCTTTGATTGTATTGTCATTAGTGCTCTTTTACTCTGATATGTTGATTGCTCTATCTCCGAGGTATTATGCTCTGAAATATTGTCATTAGTGCTTTTTTACCCTGCTTTTACTCCATTTGCTCGTGGGAAAGTGATATGGTGTATTTTATGCATGTTTTCATCATTGTATTTACTGTTCTTGTATTTTGCATATATTATTACATGTTTAGGTACTTTTAAAACATGGAATTTAAGGATTATCTCATAGACATTTATTTGAATTTGTGGACGTAATTTGGCATGTGGCAACATTGGTTTTTGAATAAACATCTTCATACACCAGGGATACACATCACAAATGACCCTTCTCGAAAAACGGTGGCATCAGTCTTAGGCCTTGGGTCAACTTTGGTGAATGATATTGGGCTAATGGTCATATCTCTGAATTGGGTTTTTTCTTTTCTCTCCTAAAAGATACTTATCTCAAGAGTTAAGTTTTGATACACAAAAGAACCTAGGTCAAGGCGTTAGTTGCAGACTCTCTCTCTAAAGTTTCCTCCGCCTTCTCTCTTCTTTTAGAGAAGTCTTCTAGATTTGAAATTTGCTTTGTCGGTGTCCGGCGATAAGCCGGCACCGTGCTTTTTCCTTTGTACATATTAGTTTGTTGTTTCTATTTCATGTTTTGTTTTGTTTCCGACTTGATCGGTATTGTCNTTGTTTCTATTTCATGTTTTGTTTTGTTTCCGACTTGATCGGTATTGTCTTCCGGCTTTGTTCCGGCCAGAAATCCGAAGGTTTCGGTTTTTGTGTTTTGTCCCTTCTGTTTTTAACAAAACTTTTTCAGTAAATTGGGAAAAGTTTATCCCGGTTAATCAAATCTTTTTTCCACTTTTGCTTAATCT
>OVAP01007064.1:0-11124 GCA_900406295.1 Aurinia saxatilis
GAACTTACAGGTGAAACTACTTTCCCTCGCAAAGACCTCGCAATTTTGCGATGTATTTGTATCTTGTTGTCGGTTCCTCCCAGTTTGGACGCAAAGGCGTCGCAAATTTGCGAGTCTTGTGCGAGGATTACGTGTTCGACGCACATACGTCGCTCACTTCTCGCATAGTTCACCCTTTACGCGAAAACGTCGCAATGACGTTGCTAAATTACGACGGGTTTGCGACGAATGTTGTCCTCGCGGATTTGCGACGATAGTGCAATGATGTTTGGGATTACACGCAAATTCGACGCAAATGCGACGCAGATTTGCGAGGGAAACCCGGCGTCGCAAATTTCCCTCGCAAACGGCGTGTTTTCTTGTAGTGGTAGATCCAACCACTTCGCATCCTTCTACCAACACGAACATGCCGTTCGGCATGCCTACCGAAACCACCATCGTGCCACCTGCCAGCAACAACCCACCAGGCGTGACCGTCATCGAAGTCACGGATCCACCTCCCCGAACCGATGCTAACCTGACGGCTGAGCTAGTGACTCTGAACACTGTAGCGGCGATGCTGGAAAGGCTAACCAGAAGGGCAGATGAGCAGGACAAGGTTAATCTCACACTGACAGAAAAGTTGGGAGCGCTGACAGATGTGCCGCGAGCCCGAATGGCGATAAGGAAGGTCAGTTTTACTCCGTGGCGCTTAGACTACTCGTCTCCTGGAAGGGATTGCCAGCTGAGCAGCATGTTTCCGTTAACTCCTGCCGGAACCGACGCTGATCATCCACTGACGCTTGACCGCCAGGAGAGACCAACCGGTGATGACAGACACCCCCTGGTCCACCAAACCTCCAGGATACACCGATACTCGAGCATGGCGAGATTGATCAGATGCTGGACAAGACCAGGCGTCAGACCACCGTTTGCGACAGAACGGTAGCAGACCAGCGCGAGGAGGATGGTCAGTACGACAACTGCGAGGATGAAGACTACTACTCCGCCCAGAAGGCATAAATTGCGGAGATGAAGGCTTCATTGGCTAGAGCCGAGGCGACTGTGCGAGCGGTACGATCAGAGGTTCACATGGCGACAAGCAAAGGACCCAAGATCAATCGCGTGCTTGACGAGGCCCATACGACTCCATTCACGCCTCGCATCACTGATGCAAGAGTTCTTAGCCCTGGAAAGATCAGAATTCCGTAATACGAAGGCACCACAGACCCAAAGAGGCATCTGACGGCATTTGCCATAGCGATGAACCGAGCCAACTTCCCTCCGGGACAGAAGGACGCCGGATTTTGCTTGCTTTTCGTGGAGCACCTGAAGGGACCGACACTCGAGTGGTACACTCGACTCCCTCGAAACTCGATCGACAGCTTCGACGAACTCTCGATGGCATTCTTAAAGCAATATTCATTATTCATGGGAGAAGACACAACCGATGCTCACCTATGGGGCTGGAGCAGAAGGAGAACCAGCCGCTGCGCAAGTTCATCGTGAAGTTCAAGTCTATCCTCTAGCTGGTTGACGGAATCAGCAATGCAGCTGCGTTAAGGGCCTTGAAACAAGCGTTATGGTCCACGTCCAACCATCCAAGACGCGCTTCACCGAGCCAACGGCTTCATCGCGCAAGAAGAGGAGATGGAAGTTCTCAAATCAAGGCACAATGCGCACCTAAACCAACGTCCAAAAATGCACCAGCGTCCGTGAACCAACGAAGCAGGGCCAAATCATCATCCTCATCGTACGTAAACCACGAAGCCCGAGGACTCACCGGCGCCCATAATTACCAATTCGATGATAATCAAGAAAGCGGTAGAGAGCGCGGTCACGGCGGCGGCAGAGGTTTCGGTCGAGGAAGAGGACGATCCAACGTCTGGACCCACAGTCAAAACTCGCATGACGAAAACGCTTACTGCGAGTATCACAAGGACGACGGACATCAAACTTCGAAATATAGAACCCTCGCCATGAGGCTCGTGGAAACACTTGTTGCTGGTAAACTAAAGGGCAACATCAGCATCAACGATTTCGATCCCCCCCATCAAGGCCACCCAACAAAGCGCTGACACGATCCCTCGATGGTTTAGCGAGTCCGAATCATCTAACGACTAATCTCTCGCGATCTCCTTCGAAGAAAAAGACGCTGCCAGAATCAGCCATCCGCATAATGACCCCCTGGTCATCGAACTGATAGCGAGGAATGAGTTTAGTTAGTCGTATCTTCCACTTCCCACAAAAACCTTCGAATCGTGCCGAGATGAACTGAGATCCGTTATCCGTGACTATCTCGTATGGAATACCGTGCCGACATATTATGAACTTCCAGATGAAGTGTTTTACATGGGTGGCTTTGATGCTCCCGTATGACTCTGCTTCTACCCATTTTTAAAAGTAGTGTGTTAAGACGAAGAGGAGCTTCTTGGTCGTAGAGTTTGACATAGGTCCTACGATGTCTGTTGACGATCACATGAATGGGTAAGGTGCCGAGATGGAAAATAGCAGCTTGGCGGGCTGATGCAACATGGGTGCATGCCTCTGGCATTTTTTGCACTTCGACGCGAACTGCTCGCAACGATGGCTAGAAGAAACTGTGATGTTTAATTTTGAGGGCTAGGCTTGACCTTCGGAGTGATTACCATAGGATCCACTATGTATTTCATCCATGATGCAATAGGCGTCTTTTCCTTCAACGCACCGAATTAGAGGTCGCGAGGTTGTTGACTTGAAAAGTTCTCGTTCGGTGATGGAGTATCTTGCGGCTTGGGCTTTTAACTTGTGAGCTACCCATTTATTTGTTGGTGTTGTTCCGTCTGTGATGAAATCCTTTATCCTTGCAATCCATGGCCGATCACACCCATTGTTGTGAGGTCGTTCTCCGTTTTGTTGGTCTACCATTGGTCACGGTCCCGGATCGGCCTCTTCGTGGACATGAATTATGAGCGAGAGCTGGTTAGTAGCTTGTATACTCGGCCTTCCGATGAACTCGACCGGGATGACTCTGGGGTAGTCGGAGACTGATTCCGAGTCCAAGGCCCCGAGGACGTCTACCGAGGCGTTCTCAGACCTTGGGATCATGCTTAAAGTGAACTCGTCGAACCTTGAGGCCAAGATTTCTACCAAGTCCAGATAAGCTTCATGCGATCGTCGCGAGCAAAATAGTCTCAGTGAAATTGATTGATAACGAGCTCACAGAACGGGTGGAGCCTACTAATTTCCATGTCGAGTGCTAGATTCAATCCTGGATAAGCGCTTCGTACTCCGACCCGTTCTTGGATGCTTCGAAAGTTAGCCGAAAAGATTGTTCGATCAGCTCGCCATTTGGTGCATTTAGATAGATTCCTATCCTAGATCTTTGTTTGGATGATGATCCATGTGAGTCAAGAGTCCATGTGGGCCTTCGATCCACTGAACCAAATCTGGGATTGCCGAGGTGGTGTATGCAGGAACCACCGAGATGGTATATGCGGTAGCCGCCAAGGCGGTGTCGGCGGGAACCTCTTCTGAAAAGTCTGCGAGGATGAAGTTTGTGAGGACTTCGCCCTTTGCTGCCATTCTAGGTCGTTATTCGATATCATACTCGCTCCCCAATTGACTAGTCAACCTGACTGGCTTGGGCTGTGCAGCATTCATCGTAGCAGAAACACGGTCAGGACTATAATCTTATGAGACTGAAAGTACGGCCTGAGCTTTCTTGCCGAGACGACGATAACAACGGCAAGCTTTTTCATTAGAGGATAACGCATTTGTGCTCCGGTTAGTGGTTGGCTGATTTAGAAGAAAACCATTTGTTTGTTGCCATCGTCTGCTCACAGCTGCTTCCGGGATGGTGTTTGTTTCCTTCTTCCTTGGCGAGGGCGCTGCTCACAGCTGCTTCCGAGACAAAGATATAGAGAAACAAAGGCTCGTCGGTTACTGGTTTGGCGAGTATAGAAGCGTTCTTTAGGTATGCCCTGAGCTGCTGAAAGTTGTCTCACATTTGTCAGTCCGTTCCATAAGTTTCTTACCACGGAGCGTGTTATAGAAGGGAAGGCACTTATCGGTTGATTGTGAGATGAAGCGATTGAGGGCTGCACTCGCCCTTAGTCGTTGCACTTCCTTGGCTTTTCTCGTTGATGGCATGGAATCAATGGCGTCGATTTTCTTAGGGTTAGCTTCAATTTCATGCTTCGTAACCTATCCCAGAAATTCTCCAGACTCCACCCTAAATCTGCACTTGGTCGGATTGAGCTTCATGTTATGGGTGTTCAGTTCCTGGAAGCAGTCGGCAAAATGATTCACGTGGTCCTCTGCTCTTAGCGACTTGAGTAGTATATCGTCGATGTAAACCTCCATTTTTTGTTGAGCTTCTTAGTGAACATCTTGTTGACCAGGCGTTGATATGTAGCTTCAACATTCTTCAGCCCAAACGACATGACCTTGTAGTAGTAGGTGCCTCAATCGGTAGTGAATATGGTTTTCTCGCGAATGTCAGGTGCATGAAGATCTGATTGTACCCAGAGAACGCGTCCGTGAAGATGAGTTGTGCGTTACCCGTAGTGGGTTCGACGAGGCGGACGATATGTGGGACTGGAAAGCTATCTTTGGGACACGCTGTTTTAGGTCTGTCCGCTCATACGGCCTCCACTTCGACCGTGACCTTTGATGGAACCCCTTCCAGCTTCTTCTTCTAATATGTAGCAATCGTCATCATCGGACTGATCGACGGGGTAATTGCGAGCGCCCTGGAGAGAAGGTCCCTCATGATTTATGTAACGGCCCGTCGTTGTTTTGGTTCGGATTGCGGTTGAGATGAAGAAGGGGGCTACAGGCTCGTTGAACGTCCATGCTTTGCTTGGAAAGATATCATCTCCTCCTCGTCTACCATGTAGCGCAGCGCTCGCTCGAGAGCTTTTGGGGGACATAACTGGTCACGAGCTAAGGAACGTCGGAACTTCCCCGTGAACCACAATGCCTGTTTTACGGCTTCAATTGAGGCCTCGTTGCCCATCTCGTCGACCTATGTGAGGATGGCCTTGAACCTGATGATGAAATTGCAAGTGGTTCGTGCTGTCTCTGGCGGATACTCCAAAGATCCTTTCCGGTGGGATCTGATCTAGCCCACACATCGTACTGTGCGAGAAACTTTATTTGTAGTGTGCCAAAGTTCCCGACAGAGTGTTTGTCCAGCTTGGTGAACCACCGTAATGTTGGTCCTTGGAGGTGTATGGAAAAGAGGAGGCAGAGTCCATCGTCTCGTTGTCGTCTTGTGAAGTTAGCCCGGTTCATAGCAACATGAAAGGCTGTGAGGTGAGCCTTCAAGTCAGTAAGTCCCTTGAAGATTCGGATCTTCATCTTTCCCGGGTCGGGAATATTTACAGCCGTGATCGCAAGAGTGAATGCAGTTCGTCTAGCTTCTTCCAACATACCGTTGATTGCTGGAGCCCTTGACGTACAGTGGTGAACCTGCGATTGCACCATCTTGGGTCCTAGCGATCATTGCTCGCATCTCTTCAAGTTTTGCCCGGAGGTCACGATGTTCGTCCTCACCATATGGATCGTGATCATCGTCCAATAGCATCTCCTCGGTGTCTTCAGCATCGCGACCAAGACCTTGCTCGCCGTTAGGGCTGAGTTCGTCCTCGTCATTAGCGTTCGCTCTATCCTCGCCGTTATGGTTTGTCCTAGGCTCGCCGATGGCGGTAGGTCGTGGACAGTCATTTATCTTGAGTACGGTAAACCCTAAACACACTAGCCTCAACCCTAAATATTAGCCCCCTCTCATTACACACCTAGCCTGTTTTACATAGCTGATATTTTCCAAGAAGAAAGCTCACGCAATAAAAATGAATGTAGAGAGTCAGATTTCGGTACCTTTAGGGTATTTGCAGGTTGAGATTCCTGTTGGACCAGTTGGGAGATTGTGGCGGGAGTATGAGATGAGAACTTTTGGCAGAATTGTCGAGATGACCATCACGAAGTTACACCTCTAAGTTGTGATACAAGTAAGCGAGCTCCCAAATTTTCAAACTTATTTTCCTTCTTAGCATGTTGTTTGTTTGAGGACGAACAAAGCTAAGTCTGAGGGATTTGATAGGAATGATATTTTACCTCCTTTCGATATGATTTTTTGGTGTTCTTAACGAAGAAATTATATGATTTGAAACATAAACCACTTGATTTCACATTTCTTTTGTTTGCAAAGTGTTTTTGCGAAAACAATGCATTTTAGGTCACAAATGGGCATTTTCTACCAAGTACAAAAAATCAACATCAGAAGTCTAGGTCCAGATGAAGGAGATGTTTATTTTGGCATGAAGTGAGGAGTTAGGACAATTAAGCCATGTGAGTTAGCTCTAACATGGGCTTGGAATCAAGTCATTAGCCCTAAGGAGTAAAAAAGTTAAGCCTAAATCATTGAAGGTGTGTCCAGAAGTTTGCATGAAATGAAGGCCCAATCGATCAGACCAGAGGCCAACCGATCGATCGAAAACCATTATCTCAAGGAAGCTTTGAGAGCAAATTCAGATAAGGACCGTTGCATTTGGGTATTTATCAGTATACGCTAGAGATAATCACTGAAGATACTGGATATTCAGAAAACGCGTTTCAGATACTGATCGATCGACCGGAATATTGGCGACCGATTGATTCAGAGAGGATAATCACAAATATTTAGATTCCTATCCAAATCTTCCTCCTTATTCATCTCAACCCTCTACCCGACTCTCTCCCCTATAAATACAGACGACTGAAGCCAGAGAGAATCATCAGAAAACACTCAAAAGCTTCCAGGCATCCAGGCAAAATAGTTTATCAGTTTCTTATAGTTGCTTTTCATTGTTGCTTTGATCATTGCTTCAAGGACAAAGTTTGTGAGTAGTTTCTTAGTTAGGAATTGGGTTTTGCTAGGAGGAATCATGGTTTGGTAGATAGGCAATAGGACTGTGTAATGATTAGTTTTTAGGCTTACTTTCATATCAGATCTGAATATAATCATAGGATAAATCTGCTACTAATACAACACGTAGCGTAAGAGACCCAGAACATGATAGTGAAAGCTTTACTATTTATAGTTTAGTAGAATTTGATTTCTTGAACTTAAAGCCTAGATTAATTGATTGATCAGCCCATAGGTTCTTTTTTTGAAAAGATATATGTTAGAGTTAACTCGGATACCAATTGAACTAGACTAGCTAAGCCAGACCATAAGGATAGTCATTTAAAAGTGATTTCAATTATATAGCCTAAACTAGGATTTACATAGATTACTACTCTGAAAAATTCAAATTGTGATCCTCTGATGCATTGCCTGACTTCCTAACACCTTTTATCATTGAATTTTTTCACGTTTTAATTTTTTTTTAGCATTTTCAGGCATTGATCGATCGACCGCATAATTGGCCATCGACCAAAAGGTGTCCCGATCGATCGACTAGTTGACACTGTCGGTCGACCAAAACTAAAACCATCTCATTTTGTTGGTTAGCTCGAGTGAACGTGGACGTTCTACAGCGTACACTTTGCTCTATGTGGATACAATCCCTAAGTACTACTGCGAGACATGTGCGCTTGCAGGAAATATTTTGGGCGAAAACTAAATCCTCATCACTCCCCCCCCCCTTTTTTTAGAAGAGGGGGCTAGCTGGACGTTTCTGAGAATAGGCTGCCTAAATACCCTTTGCAGGGATCATGTCGAGCCCGTAGTTCAAGTTCAGCGCATTGAATGAGAGTTGATGATTTTTTTTTTTCGAAAAGCGATTACTTGCTCAATGATAGTACTTCTTGAGGTTCCTGACGTTCCATGACCTCGGAATTTCTCTGCCGTCTATAGCTTCCAGTTTGTACATACCTGGTTAAAAGAGTGCGATAATGTCCTTCTCAGTGTGCCCCCAGCTTCCCATCGTTAAGTTCAGCAGTGCTCTGGAAAACTTTGCGTAAGACTAGCTCACCTTCCCGAAAACACTTGGGATGAACATGGGAGTTATAATAGTGAGCTGTCGTGTGCTGATAGTTCTGGAGGCAAACAAGGGCTTGGTCTGGTCTTTCGTCGAGGAAGTTGAGCTGGTCAAGCTGCATGATGTTGTTAAGTTCTTCGTTTCTCGAAATGAGTTGTCGGGGAACTCCTGGGTTTTTAACTTCGGATGGCATCATACTCGGATCCATAGAAAGCGTGAATGGGGTTTCTCCTGTTGGACAGCGAATAGTCGTCTGGTGCGACCAGAGTACTCCGTCCAACTCTAGGTAGGTGTATCTTCCACTTCCCACAAAAACCTTCGATTCGTGCCGAGATGAACTGAGATCCGTTATCTGTGACTATCTCGTATGAAATACCGTGCCGACAGATTATGAACTTCCAGATGAAGTGTTTTACATGGGTGGCTTTGATGCTCCCGTATGACTCTGCTTCTACCCACTTTGAAAAGTAGTGTGTTAAGACGAAGAGGAGCTTCTTGGTCGTAGAGTTCGACATAGGTCCTACGATATCCGTTGACGATCGCATGAATGGGTAAGGTGCCGAGATGGAAAATAGCAGCTCGGCGGGCTGATGCAACATGGGTGCATGCATCTGGCTTTTTTTGCACTTCGACGCGAACTGCTCGCAACGATGGCTAGAAGAAACCGTGATGTTTAATTTGAGAGCTAGGCTTGACCTTCGGAGTGATTACCATAGGATCCACTATGTATTTCCTCCATGATGCAATAGGCGTCTTTCCCTTCTACGCACCGAATCAGAGGTCTCGAGGTTGTTGACTTGAAAAGTTCTCCTTTGGCGATGGAGTATCTAGCGGCTTGGGCTTTTAATTTGCGAGCTACCCATTTATTTGTTGGGGTTGTTCCGTCTGTGATGAAATCCTTTATCCATGCAATCCATGGCTGATCGCACCCATATGTTGTGAGGTCATTCTCCGTTTTGTGGTTTACCATTGGTCACGGTCTCGGGTCGGCCTCTTCGTGGACATGATTTATGAGCGAGAGCTGGTTAGTAGCTTGTATACTCGGACTTCCGTTGAACTTGACTGGGATGACTCTGCGGAAGTTGGAGACTGATTCTGAGTCCAAGGCCGCGAGGACGTCTACCGAGGTGTTCTCAGACCTTGGGATCATGCTTAAAGTGAACTCGTCGAACCTGGAGGCCAAGATAAGCTTCATGTGATCGTCGCGAGCAAAATAGTCTCATTCAAATTGATTGATAAAGAGCTCGCAGAACGGGTGGAGCCTCCTAATTTCCATGTCGAGTGCTAGATTCAGTCCTGCGATAAACGCTTTGTACTCTGACCCGTTGTTAAATGCTTCGAAAGTTAGCCGAAAAGACTGTTCGATGAGCTCGCCATTTGGTGCATTTAGATAGATGCCTATCCTAGATCCTTGTTTGGATGATGATCCATCTGATTAAAGAGTCCAGGGCCTTCGCTCCACTATCTGTACGTGAACCGGATCAAGGATTGCCGAGGTGGTGTATGCGGGAACCACCGAGATGGTATCTGCGTGAGCCGCTGAGGCGGTGTCGGCGGGAACCTCTACTGAAAAGTCTGCGAGGATGAAGTTTGCGAGGACTTCGCCCTTTGCTGCCGTTCTAGGTCGGTATTCGATGGCATACTGGTTTAGTTCGATGTCTCATTTGACTAGTCGACCAGACTGGCTTGGGCTGTGCAGCACTCATCGTAGCGGAAACACGGTCAGGACTATAATCGTATGAGACTGAAAGTACGGCCTTAGCTTTCTTGCCAGGACGACGATAACAATGGTAAGATTTTTCATTAGAGGATAACGCATCTGTGCTCCGGTTATCGGTTGGCTGACTTAGAATATAACCATTTGTTTGTTGACATCGTCCTTGACGAGGGCGCTGCTCACAGCTGCTTCCGAGATGGTGTTTGTTGCCTTCGTCCTTGGCGAGGGTGCTTCTCACAGCTGCTTCTGAGACGGAGATATAGAGAAACAAAGGCTCGTCGGTTACTGGTTTGGCGAGAATAGAAGCATTCTTCAGGTATGACTTGAGCTGCTGAAAGTTGTCTCACATTTGTCAGTCCGTTCCATGAGTTTCTTACCACGGAGGGTGTTATAGAAAGGAAGGCACTTATCGGTTGATCGTGAGATGAAACGATTGAGAGCTTCCACTCGCCCTTAGTCGTTGCACTTCCTTGGCTTTTCTTGGTGATTGCATGGAATCAATGGCGTCAATTTTCTTAGGGTTAGCTTCAATTCCACGCTTCGTGACCATGTATCCCAAGAAATTCTCCAGACTCCACTCCGAATTTGCACTTGGTCGGATTGAGCTTCATGTTATGGGTGTTCAGTTCCTGGAAGCAGTCGGCAAAATGATTCACGTGGTCCTCTGCTCTTAGCGACTTGAGTAGTATATCGTCGATGTAAACCTCCATTTTTTGTCGAGCTGGTTAGTGAACATCTTGTTGACGAGGCATTGATATGTAGCTTCAGCATTCTTCAGCCCAAACGACATGACCTTGTAGTAGTAGTTGCCTCAATCGGTAGTGAATGTGGTTTTCTCGCGAACGTCAGGTGCATGAAGATCTGATTGTACCCAGAGAACGCGTCCGTGAAGATGAGTTGTGCGTTACCCGTAGTGGGTTCGACGAGGAGGTCGATATGTGGGAGTGGAAAGCTATCTTTCGGACATGCTTTTTTTAGGTCCGTCCGCTCGTACGGCCTCCACCTCGACCATGACCTTTGATGGAACCCCTTCCAGCTGCTTCTTCTAAGTAGTAGCAATCGTCATCATCGGACTGATCGACGGGTTAATTGCGAGTGCCTTTGAGAGAAGGTCCCTCATGATTGATGTAACGGCCCGTCGCTGTTTTGGTTCGGATTGTTCGTTGAGATGAAGAAGGGGGCTACCGGCTCGTTGAACGTCCGTGCTTTGCTTGGAGAGATATCATCTCCTCCTCGTCTACCATGTAGCCCAGCGCTTGTTGGAGAGCTTTTTGAATGGACATATCTGGTCACAAGCGAAGGAACATCGGAACTTCCCCGTGAACCACAATGCCTGTTTTACAGCTTCGATTGAGGCCTCGTCGCCCATCTCGTCGACCTGTGTGAGGATGGCCTTGAACGTGATGATGAAATCGCAAGTGGTTCGTGCCGTCTCTGAAAGAACTAAATTGTGGTCTAGCTTTCAAAGCCTTTCGCTATCCA
>OVAP01007065.1:0-11124 GCA_900406295.1 Aurinia saxatilis
CTATTCTAGTAGTTTTGATATAATTATGTGTTATTCTAGGTAATTTCTTTTTTTTTATAATGATTGATAGGATGGGTGACGATGACAAATTTTTATTTATTATAGTTTACAAATAAAATAAAATAAAACTTACTTATTTCAAAAGATCGGGTATTTCTTTCTTGAGAATTTCTTTATTTGTAGAACGAAATAAACTTTGTTATATAAACGACTAAAACATCGTATCTTCAGTTATCAAAATGATATAAGATAAACCCTTAATTATATAAATCTTTTGAGATCATTAAATCATATAATTATTATTTTTAGATGATCTTAATTAGTCTTAAGAAAACATAAAATTGATCATCAGGAAAAGTATTTTTAGCTAAGCTAAAAATTTGCGTTGTAAAATTATGTCTGCCTTATCAACTAAAGTATATACATATCATTTTGAGCATATATGTAAAAAAAAGTGGTGACAATGTATGATACTATTTTTGATAGGCGTAAGAAGTTACAAATTTGTGAGAAACATTAAAACTAACACAATTGTTATATGTATATCAATTACAGTGAAACTCATCACAACAGCAAGATATAACATATTGTAAAATTGTGATGAGTTTGTGTGAGCGAAAGACAAAACAAAAAAAAGATAACGTTTAAGTGAGCAATTGCGGCTAAACCGATCTAAACGCAACCTTCTGTCTTTGCATAAACTTGTACATAACAGCAACACATGTATGTCTTCGTTGTTGTTCTCATTAATTTTAGTTTGAATGTTATATGTGTAAGCTGAATTGACATAAACCTTAACCAATGCTTATAATAATCGATAGTGCATTTGGGAATAATTGATCATATCAACAACAATATACGGGATGATAATGAACCGACTATAAAATTTTAAATTACCGACATCAATAAATAATACAAACAACTAAGATCGAGCAGTATATGCCTAGGGATTTTTCTTTAATCATTTGCCATTATATTTTTTCCGAATCACGAAATAACAATGCAGTTCTCTCCATAAAACACAAATACATGGTAGAAGATTATGGTCATGTCCGTTTCTCAATCTATAATTTCAATCTGGATAGAATATTTGGATTGACCATCCAAATGGTGTTCGTTTCTCAATTTTGTTATTCAATTTGAATGTTCAATCTAGATGGAATATTGTTTGTTTGTGAGTTTGGTTTTAATATTTGGATTGAAATGAAGTAAAAGGCTAGAAAGGACATGAGTATATATTAGTAGCTATTTTATGATTTAATTTTAGTTTTGCAACGAAATAATTACCAAATAATTTTTAGTAGCATATTTAACTTTTTTTTAGTGTCCATAATTTCGGAGGGAAATTTTTACGATTAGGACGGGAAAACTAGTTTTTATTTTTGGCGGAAAATCTTGTTTCTGTGTTTTTGTGGAAAAACTCGTTTCTGTGTTTTTGACGGAAAAACTCGCTTCCGGCTTTTCTGTTTTTGGCGGGAAAACTCAGTTTTGCGGAAACATTTGTTTCCGTGTTTTTTGCGGGAAAGCTTGTTTCCTTGTTTTTTTGTGGAAAAACTCGATTATGGTTTTTGTGGAAAAGTCATGTTTCCGTGTTTTTTTTTTGCGGAAAAACTCGTTTCCGTGTTTTTTGCGGGAATTCTCGATTTCGTGTTTTTGTAGAAAAATCTCGTTTCCCTGTTTTTTCAGAAAAAACTCGTTTCCGTATTTTTGGAAAAAAACTCGTTTTGTGTTTTTTTTTGCGTTTTGGAGGGAAACTCGATTTTGTGGAAAAAAAATTTAATTTCGTGTTTTTGTGGAAATTATTTGTTTTTGTGTTTTTGCCGAAAAAACTCGTTTCCAATTTTTTAGTAAAAAGAATTGTTGATGTGTTATTAGGTAATTTAATATTTTAATAGTTATATAATTTTAATCAAAATGAGGGTATTTTAGATTTTGTGTGTTTTGGATGAAATTGTTTCATCCAAACTTTAATTTTCATTCAATCCAAACTGAGTTAGAAAAAATCTAGATTGAGTTAATATTTAATATAACTATTCAATCTAGACTGAATTCAAAAATAAGCTTAAACAAACAACATCCAACTTTCGAGACTGAATTGAACTTCCAAAATAAAAAATGAACAGGACCTCTAATGAATAACTTTCCCCACAACACACAAGACCATATTGTATTAGGCTGGAGCTTTGACATTCTCTACTTTGCATTAATTGTATTCACTGGAATTCCATATGCTCTTATACTTGATCTTATATTAAAAACAAAATCATATGCGTATACTTGATCTTTCTTTATTTTACATAAAAAAAACTTTACAAATGACTTTTTTTTTTGTCAATCGAGATTTTTTTATTAGCTGAGGAAGATACATCAGTTGGGTTTACATCTCGTTTAGTTTTAGAAAATAAGTTAAAACAAATAAGTTCAATAGAAAATAATACAACTGAGATTGCAAAATTAAAGAGTGAAAATAAGGACAATGTGGCAACAGTTTCTTGAAGCATCTCAAAGCCTCCACCAAAACAGCCGCCGCACTTCTCTGCTAGATCGCCTTTTGCTCTTCGCCAGAAAATTCAATAGCCACCTTAAATTAAACCCATCTTTCATTGATACGAAAGTCTAATATGAGGATTTGACTGCGCTTTGAGCCTTGAGCCTGATTAACCAAATCAATAATATAAAGTTTGATTATAAATTCTATGAAAAATTCAACCTAGGAGTGAGAGAAGATTTTACTTTAATTAGAATAGAGAAACAAGCATGGATAACTATGGTCTATGGATCCGGCTTTTAGATTCGCCAATATACTGAAAATCTTTCGATGATGACAAAAACCGTGAAAGCACGGTAAAAAAACCGAAATCAATCCGGAGTTTTGACCGAGATCAAACTGGGAAAACAGATCCGATAATCGGAAGCAACCGGATAAAACAAAATCGAACAAGTCGGAGCTGTAAAAGAAACCAAAGATCTTTTCTACATATATACAAAGAAAAATGCACGGTTCGGCAAGCCGGAAACCGACGGAACTTATAAGAAAATTTCTAGATCTAAATCTACTTTTTAGAGAGAAGGTAGAGAGATAAAAGAAAGAGATTTAACGATACATCTCTCTCCAAAACATACAACACAAATCTACATAATATATAAGATGGATAAAAAAATTCACACACAAGAGCAAGCATACTATTCCGTATATTTCTTTATGAATCTTAAATAAATTTTAACTTTTCTTTATCTATATAAATTGTATTCACTGAAATTCCGAATTCAACTTGGTGTTGAAGTTTTTAGAACATCAATAAACTACTAAAGAAAACGACTTTGATTAATCAGTACAAAAAATTATTTTTCTCTCAGTTACAACAGATCACTGTAATTTTTTTTAGGAAAAGGTAAATGTTTTAACTTTTACGTGACAAAAATTATCCAATGTTTTATAAGTTTATGGGTTAAACCGAGTTTTGGATTGGGATCTGTCTCGATTATAGAACACAGATATTAAAAGGAATATATGAAAGATGAGGTGCCAATGAAAGAATGGTCCACACAGATAGACAACCAATTAACTTTATAAAAAAAACAAACACAAAACACAAAAAGTCGAGATCAAAGAGGTCCCATGGGCTAATTAAAGAGGATTCGTTGAGCACTTTCATGAGATGTGAATGCGTGGCATTCATCAACAGCTCCATTGTACCTTCCACTATTATTTTGCTGACTCAGTTTTCTGTTTCACTTACTATTTATTGTTTCCTTTTTTATATGGTCCCCATTCCTAACTTATATCCCCCTATATGTATTTTCAAGCAATTTAAGCTAAACAGAATCAGTAAATAAATTGTTTTAAGAGGAACATTGTTATTTAGATTTATGATTAGGAGGGTTGAAAAAAAAAAAAAAATTTATGACTAGAGATTTTAGGAGGTTAAAATGGAGTTAGTTTGGTCAAATCGTTATGAAATCTATTTACTATTTATATGTATTTCCAGGTGTTCAGAATCTCTATCGTTGTTTCGACCAGCAATTCGGTCAGTGTCTTGATTATCGCCATCATGATATTTCGTAAAATATTAACAATACATCAGCCCTCAAGAACGCATCGTTCTGTGCAACAAATTCAACCCAATAAAACGCTAAATAAAATATTAAATTGGTTACCACTTCACCCTCCAAACACTCCACCACTATAGCAATCCACAAACCATAAAATGCACTTTAGTAACGTGCATGTTGGGTCCTTCGTCGCCTCGCCACATCTTTAAAGCCAAAGCCGATTTAATACCGGTGACTAAAACCAAAGTTACTATTCTAATCCACCTCCATGTTTAACAACCATCAGAGTGAGGGAAAGAGCTGCCGGCCAATTGTGCGCGGTTGTCAGTCCCGAGATCATTTTTATTTTGAAGGGTTGATTAAGGATCTTGGAGATATATAAGGAGTTAGTTAGGTTGGTCAAATCATTATTGAATTTATTTACAAAGTGGTATGGTATCAAATAACGTGATATTCTGTAACAAAAGTGTGATGTGTGATGTATCAGAAAATCAAATATCATATAATGTGTTTAAAATATATTATTATGTCATGCTATTTGTTTCACATTCAAACTCATACATGTATATGGACGAGTGACACTATTTGTTGCAAATAACTTTCATTGTCTAAAAATATCACAAATTTAAATATAATTAAACATTAGTAACATTATTCTTTTCAATCGTCATTTTTTTAATAACATAAAGTATGTACTACGATATGTATTTTCTTAATACTCCAAGTTTTTAGGTTAAGTGTGACTTTTCTTATTACCTATTTTTATGCTCTGTTATCCAACTTTTGTTATAACAAAAAAAAAAAAAAAAAAATCTAACTAACGTGATCATTGTTTATTTTACAGAACACATTATCCAAAAGTTCTCCTTTAATAGTATAGGTGTTAAACAAATGTTTCCTATTCGTTCTCCTACTATTTGCTCTTCGGATAAAACATTATTATTTGGTATCAATTTGTCATTTATAAAATGGTTATGAATATGATTAACTAGTACAAAAAAGTAGTAATAACCTAGTCAATGCTACGAATTTGAAGATGGTAAGTTGACCAAAAACCAAATATTGTATAAGTTGTTTTTCTATTGTAAAAATATTGATAAGTTTATCTATAGTCAAAACTAAAATCCTTTACACTCTATATACTTTACTAAAACCATATTAAACTCATTCCACATTATTTTATGCATAAACATTCAATGGCCAACATTTAAATTTTACTATTTTTATAAAATCATATAAATTTGTATCTGATAAAAAGTACCGATAGTGTTATATATGAAAGAAATACCAAGAATGTCCCAAAAGAGTACAAATAATTAGTATTCTAAAAATGGTTATAGACGATCATATACCGTGATAAATAAGCTTTTAGACCACCTAAAAATATAATATAAGTTTTATTATTCAAAATCATAATATCTTATAAATTTATACCACAAGATCATGATACTAAAATAATAAAATGATATATACATATATATTATTTATAAATCATATTATTTCATATATTATACTATTTATTTATTTATAATAATTAATCTTAATTTTTGTATGTCAAGAACGTTTAAATATATCCGCGCTCAGTATTCGACTGTTTGAAGTTCGCTGGTTACTACTATTCAACTCAACTATATTTTGTAAATTTGAAAAGAAATCTTCTGATATATTCTGTAATATATCGTATGAATAACTCAGTCAAATCTTAAATCATTTTAAATCTTAAATCATTTCGATTAAGATACGTATTAAACAAACTCATCTGAAAAATAGTAGATTATTGTTCACCCACAGGTACTATAAAACAGATCTAAAACCCTTCAATAACCATCGGCAGTAAAACACAGAACACAAAGTTATGAAAATGAAACACTTCACTTGTCTCTCACTCCTGTTCTTCATCCTTGTTGCTTTAATCTTGTCGGCTAATTCAACCATTGTCTCTCATGATGAACGAGCCATCACAATCGATGGACAACGTCGGATTCTCCTTTCAGGCTCCATTCACTACCCACGAAGCACTGCTGATGTAACCTAGCTATTACACACCATTTTATTGTTATACATATTTTCTTCTCTACCAGTAATATTTTGTGGCTTTTACTTGCAGATGTGGCCTGATCTGATTAGCAAAGCCAAAGATGGTGGCTTAGATGCGATTGAAACCTATGTTTTCTGGAACGCTCATGAACCAAAACGTAGGGAATACGATTTTTCGGGAAATCTCGATCTTGTCCGCTTCATCAAAACCATCCAAGACAAGGGTCTATATTCTGTTCTTCGCATTGGACCATATGTTTGTGCGGAGTGGAACTACGGAGGCTTTCCGGTGTGGCTTCATAATATGCCTAACATGAAATTCAGAACCATTAACTCTGGTTTCATGGTATAACCCTAACTTTAATTATATAAATAAATGTTGATATTGTCGTATCCATGAAATTGTTCTGATGTTTTCTCTAAATCTCTTTGTGAAGAATGAAATGCAAAATTTCACTACAAAGATCGTAAATATGATGAAGGCAGAGAAGCTCTTTGCTTCACAAGGTGGTCCAATCATCCTGGCTCAGGTATATCATCACTATCATTTTGATGTTCATATTGTTGTTCCCATGTTATGAATGTATAAACATATATAATTCTAATTTTTTCGGTCATATTTCAGATTGAGAATGAGTATGGGAACGTGATCTCCTCATATGGAGCAGAGGGTAAGGCCTACATTGATTGGTGTGCCAACATGGCTAACTCTCTAGACATTGGTGTTCCATGGCTTATGTGCCAGCAGCAAAATGCTCCTAAACCTATGATCGAGACGTGTAACGGATTCTACTGTGACCAGTACAAACCGAGCGACCCGACCAGCCCAAAGATATGGACAGAGAATTGGACCGGCTGGTTCAAGAACTGGGGAGGCAAACATCCTTATAGAACTGCCGAGGATCTTGCTTTCGCTGTTGCTCGATTCTTCCAAACCGGAGGAACTTTCCAAAACTACTACATGGTTAGAGATTCAGCAACTTTTTTACAGAATATCAATTTACGTACATTTGTTATGATTTATTAATCTTTTTCTAACTTTTTTTTTATTTGCTAAAATTTGACAGTACCATGGTGGTACTAACTTCGGAAGGGTCGCAGGAGGTCCATACATCACCACTTCATATGATTACCATGCTCCTCTCGATGAATACGGTATAACGATTTCACACATTAGTTTTTGTATACAAATGGATTTTGAAAATGTCGGTCTTAATGATATAGTTTTCTTGCTTGGATAGGTAACTTGAACCAGCCTAAATGGGGACATTTGAAACAGCTACACACAGTTTTGAAATCAATGGAGAAACCACTAACTCACGGAAATTATTCGAAAACCGATCTTGGCAACTCTGTCACGGTTAGGCCCTTGGTTATGTTTCCTAATTATCTCTTATTAATTATAACACACAAATGTCATTGACACACTTTATTCTATAGGCGACGGTTTTTGCAACAAAGGAGAGATCAAGTTGTTTCATTAGTAATGCGAACGAGACGGCGGATGCTAAAGTCAACTTCCAAGGGAAAGAATACAATGTACCAGCTTGGTCCGTGAGTGTACTTCCTGACTGTGATGAAGAAGCTTACAACACTGCAAGAGTGAACACTCAAACTTCGATCATGACCGAATATCCCAAAGATGACCATATCAAAACACATCCACAAGACGTCTCTAGTGAGCCCAAGAAGAAGCTGGAATGGACCTGGAGACCAGAGTTCGCTGTGAAGCCCATTTTGAGAGGCAGTGGAGATCTCGTAGCCAGGGCTCTTGTTGACCAAAAGAACGTTACAAATGATTCTAGCGACTATCTTTGGTACATGACTAGGTATATATGATCCAACAAATATCTTTATTCTTTTATATGACCGGGTATAACATTATTGTGTTGTTTCACTGATTGATATAAATTTTTAATGTAGTGTTCATCTTGACAAGAAAGATCCAATATGGAGCAGGAACATGTCCTTACGGATTCACAGCAATGCTCATGTTCTTCATGCCTACGTCAATGGAGATTATGTTGGTCACAAAATTGTAGAGGATGGAAAATTCGATTACAGATTTGAGAAGAAGGTCAACCTCGTTCACGGGACTAATCACATTTCACTCCTCAGTGTTTCCGTTGGACTACATGTAAGAACATGAAACCATATAGCTTTCTTAAATCTTGATATGAAATTTATTGTGACAAATTAAAAGTTGTGGTTCTATGTTTTAGAATTATGGAGCTTTCTTTGGGAGCAATCCAACAGGAATCAATGGTCCTGTAAAACTAGTCGGATACAAAGGAGATGAAACGATCGAGAAGGATCTATCGGGGCATCAATGGACTTACAAGGTTGGTTTGAATGGATATAACCACAAACTTTTCAGCAAAAATGCCGGTGGTTCCCTCAAATGGTCTACTGAAGAACTCCCTAGTAATCGAATGTTGACATGGTACAAGGTCAGTATCAACCTATAACTTTTTTAGAATCATGTGATTCAACAAATAGATGGTTTAATTTCTTACAATGAAATGTTATCTATTCAGGCAAACTTCAAGGCTCCTCGTGGTAAAGATCCAGTGATTGTGGACTTTAATGGTCTAGGAAAAGGTGAGGCTTGGATCAATGGTCAGAGCATTGGACGTTACTGGCCAAGTTTCAACTCTAGTGATGATGGTTGTAGTGACGAGTGTGACTACCGTGGCCAGTATGGTAGCGATAAATGCGCTTTTATGTGTGGCAAACCAACTCAAAGATGGTAAAAAGTTTAAATGATATATGCATAACAATATTTTGGACTTATATTTCATAATTTGTAACAATTTATCTTTATAGGTACCATGTTCCACGAGGGTTCTTGAAGGAGAGTGGACACAATACCATTACATTATTCGAAGAAATGGGTGGTGATCCATCCAATGTGAAGTTCAAGACTGTTGTGGTTGGAACAGTTTGTGCTAGGGCTCATGAACACAACAAATTGGAGTTGTCTTGCAACAACCGACCGATCTCAGCTGTCAAATTCGCGAGCTTTGGAAATCCGTTGGGCCATTGTGGAGAGTTTGTTGCTGGTACATGCGAAGGAGCCAAGGATGCTGTTGAGGTTGTGGCTAACGAGTGTCTTGGAAAACTCAACTGTACCATGAATGTGACTTCCCACAAGTTTGGATCGACTTTGGACTGTGGAGATGCACCAAAGAGATTGTTTGTGGAAATTGAGTGCTAGATTAGTTTTTTCTCTCTAGCTAGTGATTGCAATGGTTTTTATTAAATAAGCTAGGTTAAGCTTAGGTCGTTAAATAATGTCGTTCTTGTTGAGGATCGATTTGGATGTAGGGTCGAGGAAATAACTATTATGATCTAATAAGATATATTCATGTTTAAATATCTTATATACAATTGTAAGCTTGGCGAGTTCACAGTGATTCTACGATTTTTCATTTAAAAAAATTGGCCAATTAATATATATATTATTCACATCTTTATTTATATTTATTTTATAGATAGGTGAAACAAAACAAAGTTATGTGCTTATTTATATAATATTTTGCAAATGGTATTATTTGGCAAAAATTCTCTTAAAATTCAAATATTTTAACTATAAGATCATATAAAAAGGGAAAATAGCTAAAGTCATGAATTGTTTGGATTCCTCGGAAAAATATAGCTAAAGTCATGAATTATTTGGATTCTCCGTACGGACAATTATTGTGTTTATTTGTTAATTTCTGGATAGGTTGTTGGCAAACAAAAACTTTTAATTGGATAACCATTTTGTTGAATTCGTCTAAAGCCATTTTAATTTCTCTACGGCCTATAATAATTAAAAAAACAAAAATATACTCATCAAAGATAAAAAGGTTAAAAAATAAAAGTATCGAAAATGTTATTTACTAGATAACATTACATGCTTACTTATATCATGTTTTTGCATATGTTGTTATTTGACAAAAACTCTTTTAAAATTCAAGTGTTTTGACTATGAAATCATATAAAAAAAAAAAAAAAAACTAAAGTCATGAATTATTCGGATTCTCCGCGAGGGAATTCACTGTGTTTATTTATTAATTTCCACGTACCATATGATCGCTACAGAAAAATAGTATTAACCATGTCTAACGTATGATAACTATAATAATAAATAAGATATAATCATTAAATGGTTATAAAACATATAAATAAAGCCATGCTATTTTGCTCTACAATTCTTTTATACACAAATGTTGACATCTCCTTTCCTGTTTTCCGCTACAAAAAATCTACTGTGATTCTGAGCTCGATTTACCAATCTCCCATTGTGAGAGTCGCCCGAGTTTTATCAATCTCCCACTTTTTAGGATTTAAATTTCGTTTAGGAAACCATGATTTAGAGTTTAAGGTTAAAATCTTATGGGGTTAGGGTTTAATGTTACTTAGGTTTAAGATTTAAGGTTTTAGGGTTTAGATTTTAGTGATTTTGGAATAAAAATCTTTTTGGTCTTTAGGATTTTTAGGTTTTAACCCTAAACTGTAGATCCTAAACCCTAAAACCCAGAAAAACATTATAAGACATTTTAAAATATTTGAAATGGTAATATACTTTTTAAAAAATGTAAACAAAAAGATGGTGTTTTGATAAAATAATAAATAAATAAAAACTACACCAAAAATGGTATTTAAAAAAAATTCTCCCTTATCTCTGTGCTTTAGAATTGTTTGTTTGTTAATTTACAGTATCAATTTTCACAACATCTTTCAAAATATTCAAGTTAATGTGGTTTCACGCGGTTAAGAAACCCATATATGCTGATTTTCAAATAAATTAGAATGGGATGACATGTCCAGTCATTGGTCGTCTCATTTTCGTGCCAAATGTTGTTCAATATCTTGAGAGGTCCTACAATTTTTGAAGAAATCTTAAAAATTGATGGGTGGAATTTTCTTAAAAATTAATGTTATGTACTAGGTTTGGTTGACTAACTTTTGACTTTATGCTTTTTATGTCGTTATTTACACTAGGAAGCAAACCCGCGCGTTGCCGCGCGGGCATTCGAGTGCTAAATT